>JNDT01001003.1:0-11616 GCA_000697055.1 Saksenaea vasiformis B4078
AGGAATAATGGCTATGCGCTATATTGATTCAGGATGAGTTATGATAGTGGTAGTGCCAGATCGCGGTAAATTTTACCATAAGTCGCCTTGGCATTACCGTTATTATGGTTCTAATAGGATCATTAGTAGCAGCCGGGTTAGGGGGAGTGTCTATTACTAGGACATTTGGCATTGGTTTTTATTACCAGTACTACTTGGTTTGGTATTAGGCCGGGTTTTCATATATCGAAGCATCAATCCTTAACTAGTCGGTATGGTCCTGCAGAGGACATAAGAGCTGCTTATGATGACTTTTGTCGATGGAGCTTCGATGGGGCTCCTCATGAGCAATTTGCCTACGTTATAGCGATATATCGTGCTCTAATCGAGTCGGTATACGTCAGATATTACGTATGGGCGTAGTTGGGACATTTATTACCTGAGGATTGGATAAATTGATATAATGATTCTGAGTCACTATATTATTTGGGCTTTGAATAGAAGCTGAGTACCAGTACCTCCACGCGGTAGCTTCTGGAAACTTTGGCTGCGCCAAAGGCAAAACTGGTATACAATGCTAATGGCTTGCTAAATGACTGCAAACACTGCATAGCCATTGCGATAATGCATTACACAAACCTTAACTGAATATGCGTATGCTGCAGCGCTTATTTGTAGTACAAAAAAAACTTTAGTAGTGGATCTCTTGGCTCTCGTATCGATGAAGAACGTAGCAAACTGCGATAAGTTATGTGATCTGCAGTAAGTGAATCATCGAATCTTTGAACGCACTTCGCACTCTTCGGTATTCCGATGAGTACACCTGTTTCAGCATTGATAAGAAAAACCACAGCCACAACATTTACGTCAGTATCTGGGGTGGCTGGATTTGGGGTATTTGTATAAACTGCAAGTAGCCTTAAAGACGAAGGTGTTTGAGAAAGGTTGGACTTCAATGGCTAGCCGGAATCAAGCATCGGTATAGCAAGTTATTGCTGTATCTGGGCTATGGCTCTCGCTCTGAAATCAGGTGGGACTACCCGCTGAGCTTAAGCATATCAATAAGCGGAGGAAAAGAAACTAACAAGGATTCCCTCAGTAACGGCGAGTGAACAGGGAACAAGCTCAAAGTTGGAATCTGTCTGGTCTTGCCAGATCGAATTGTAAACTTTAGAGTCGCT
Source organism: Saksenaea vasiformis B4078 (assembly GCA_000697055.1). Classification (NCBI taxonomy): domain Eukaryota; kingdom Fungi; phylum Mucoromycota; class Mucoromycetes; order Mucorales; family Saksenaeaceae; genus Saksenaea; species Saksenaea vasiformis. The sequence continues at coordinate 1,161 of JNDT01001003.1, forward strand.
ATCCAGATCAGCCAAGTAAATAAGTTCCTTGGAATAGGACATCATGGAGGGTGAGAATCCCGTCTTTGGCTTGAGCATTGATCTTTTGTGATGCGGCTTCAACGAGTCGGGTTGTTTGGGATTGCAGCCTTAATTGGGTGATAAACCTCATCTAAAGCTAAATATTGGCGAGAGACCGATAGCGAACAAGTACCGTGAGGGAAAGATGAAAAGAACTCTGAAGAGAGAGTTAAAAGTACGTGAAACTACTAAAGCTATATCGTTTATAGCTAAATGTGGTTAGCTTACATTAAAAAACCTTGATGTAAGACTAAATGCCACCCAACAACAGTTGATGATGCGGGAAAAAGATACTGGCAATGCATAGTCAAAGGCAACGAAAGTTTCGCATCTAAAGTAGATGCTGAGTGTCGTTCAGATTGTCAAACTGGCTTAATAAGCTAATGCCGTACGTGCTCCATGTCTGCATGCGGCATCGAGCTGTGGGAGCTGTTTACCTGACAATGGCAGGCCTGTATAAAAGCATAATACCGTATCATAGACTGAGGACTGCAGTGAATGCCTTTTGGCTTGGCCTCAAATGGCTCAGATTATCGGACTATTATGGTCTAGTTGAGATGACTCCATTTTGCAGGCTTTTTATTCACTTGGGTTGTTGGTATAAAGGCTTTAAATGTCCCGTCTTAAAACACGGACCAAGGAGTTCATCATGAGTGCAAGTATTTGGGTGACAAACCCATATGCGAAATGAAAGTGATTTAGTATGAATCCCTTGAGGAGGCAATACGGCCCGGCATCGAAGTTTCATACGGAAGTGACCGAGGTAAAGCACTTATGATGAGACCCGAAAGATGGTGAACTATACCTGGATAGAGTGAAGCCAGAGGGAACTTCGGTGGACTGTGGTGGAGGCTCGTAGCGGTTCTGACGTGCAAATCGATCGTGAAACCTGGGTATAGGGGCGAAAGACCAATCGAACCATCTCATAGCTGGTTCCTGCCGAAATTTCCCTCAGGATAGCAGAAACGTAAAGGCAGTTTTATGCGGTAAAGCAAATGAATTTAGCTCTGGACACTGCTCGTGTTCAACCTATTTCTCTGCTCTTTAATACATAAGACAGCTTTCTTTCGTAATTGAAGTTAGCTTCGAATGCCGAGTTTCTAGTGAGCCATTTTTGGTAAGCAGAATTGGCGATGCGGGATGAACCGAACGCAAAGTTAAGGTGCCGAAATACATGCTCAAAGAGACCAAAAAGGTGTTGGTTTGTCTAGACAGCAGGACGGTAGCCATAAAAGTCGGAAACCGCTAAGAAGTGTGTAACAACTTACCTGCCAAATAAACCAGCCCTGAAAATGGATGGCGCTTAAGAGTGTTACCCGATACTTTGCCATCATGGTATAAGCGAAGCCATGATGAGTAGGCAGGCGTGGAGGTTTTTTAAACTGTTAAGAAGCCACAGGTGTGAACCTGGGTGAAACAGCCTCTAGTGCAGATCTTGGTGGTAGTAGCAAATATTCAAACGAGAACTTTGAAGACTGAAGTGGAGAAAGGTTCCTAGGCAACAGCATTTGACCTAGGGTTAGTCGATCCTAAGAGATAGGGAAATTCCGTTAAGTCAATAGCCAATTTATTTGGCTTCCTATCGAAAGGGAAACCGGTTAACATTCCGGTATCTGAATGCAGATTTTTTGCGGCAACGCAAATGAATTTGGGGACATCAGTATGGATTCCGGGAAGAATTATCTTTTCTTCTTAACAGCTCTTTTGACCATGGAAGACAGCTTAGCTGCAGAAATGGTTAAAGGTCTGGTAGAGTACAGCACATATGTTGTATCCGGTGCATTCATAATGAGCCTTGAAAACCCAAAGGAAAGAATAAATTTTGCATCAGGTCGTACTCATAACCGCAGCAGGTCTCCAAGGTGAAAAGCCTCTAGTTGATAGAATAAAGTAGATAAGGGAAGTCGGCAAAATAGATCCGTAACTTCGGGATAAGGATTGGCTCTAAGGGTTGGGCGAGTTTGGGCCTTCGGGTATGGCTCTTGGCCGGACGGGATTATCTGGGCTTCACGGCTTGGGCTTTCCTGATCGGACTTGGGTCAAAGCCATTGGAATCCGGCTTGCAATTAACAACCGACTTAGAACTGGTACGGACAAGGGGAATCCGACTGTTTAATTAAAACATAGCATTGCGATAGCCAGAAATTGGTATTGACGCAATGTGATTTCTGCCCAGTGCTCTGAATGTCAAAGTGAAGAAATTCAACGAAGCGCGGGTAAACGGCGGGAGTAACTATGACTCTCTTAAGATAGCCTTAGTGTATCGTCATCCTCGAAGAGGCGTGCATGAATGGATTAACGAGATTCCTACTGTCCCTATCTACTATCTAGCGAAACCACAGCCAAGAGAAGGGCTTGGCATAATCAGCGGGGAAAGAAGACCCTGTCGAGCTTGACTCTAGTCTGACACTGTAGAAAGCTGTGGGCGGAACGAGAAAAGTGGGAGCTGGCGAGTATGTGCGTTAGCGTAAGTGAGAGACCACTACCACTGCAACCTTTCTACTCAGATAATGAAGTGGGACTACTTTCATGTATTAAATGCACACCAAGTGTATGACCCATGTTATCGACACTGTCAGGTGGGGAGTTTGGCCGGGGAGGTGCATCTGCTAAACAATAAGCAGATGTCCTAAGGGGGACTCAGCAAGAACAGAAATCTCGCGTAGAACAAAAGGGTAAAAGTCCCCTTGATTTTGATTTTCAGTGTGAATACAAACCATGAAAGTGTGGCCTATCGATCCTCTATGACCGAAAGATTTTTGGCTAGAGGTGCCAGAAAAGTTACCGCAGGGATAACTGGCTTGTGGCAGCCAAGCGACACAGTGACGCTGCTTTTTGATATATTGATATCGGCTCTTCCTATCATACCGAAGCAGAATTCGGTAAGCGTTGGATTGTTCATCCACTAACAGGGAACGAGAGCTGGGTTTAGACCGTCGCGAGACAGGTCAGTTTTAACCTACTGATGGTACTGTATCGCAACAGTAATTGAAGCTAGTACGAGAGGAACCCTTCATTCAGATAATTGGTATTGCGGTTGGTCGAACGGCCAATGCTGCAAAGCTACCATCTGTTGGATAATGGCTGAACGACTCTAAGCCAGAATCCAGCCTGGAAGCGATATGACTGTAAACGTTGTAGGCAACAAAGTACGAATAGACTTTTTGTCGTAGACCATACTTTGACCTGTGGCGGCTCCCGTTAAGGGCACTCCACGGAAATGTGGTGTTGCTGTGGTAATCGGGGGTCATTGCGGGTTTCATGATAATGCAATGCCGAAACGTTATAAATCGCATGCAGACGACATGAAATCGGCGGGGTATTGTACGTGGTAGAGCGGCCTCTGTTGCTGCGATCCACTGAGATTAAGCCCTTGTCATTGAATTTGTTCCTCTGGGAACACATTTAATACCGAAAGCACTTACAAAAATAAACCAACTTTTTTTTTTTCATTACTGAACTAAGCAGCGAGTTGCCAGGCATTATGTCCAAAACTCTTTTTCCCTGTTATTGAAGTTGCTCTTAAGCGCGGACAGAAAAAAGCTACCAAGATGATATTTTATTGAAGTGAAAAAAAAAAATCTGGAATGAACCCAGTACCAGAGCTCTGGGAAATGTAAGTTCAGCAGTCGCATGAATGGCATGCGTGCAGACGAGTCATGAGTGAATGCTTCGAATTTGCTTCATCGAACGAGAAACAGGATGCAAAAGTAAAGCTGTATACCGTTGGAATGGTGTTGGATAAAATATAAATACAGATTTGGGAATCTCTGGGAACACTTCAATGGGGTATTCTCATCTCTCCATAGAGAATCAGTTATTGAAATGCCTGCTACCTTTCACCTCAAAACAGAAGTGAGCGTAATATCTAATAATTAACTGCATTAGATGGAGCGTTCAGCGCTGGAGTTCCCGAAACGGAGCGTTCCTAGCGTAGTGTCCCCTGTAATTCCCATAAAACTTCGCGGTATATGCCGACCATTGTAGTATTCATTCTAAAGGGATGTGTTCTAGGAATATCGGAACTAACCGATGTCTTGCCTTCAGACACAGACATCGTAATAGTCGCTACAAGGATTGAATAACACAGTACCTGACTAATTGGCAACCGAGAGTGCACCTTTCCAAAAGTAATGCAATATCCAGTATAGGTCAACATTTCGGTTAAAGAGGCGAATTTATTCTCAGCCCACGCCGATTGCCTTTTTCGCGTAGAAGTTTGTAGAATCTGCGATTACGCAACACGATCACTTCTTCCCTCTCCATGTCTGGACAAGCAGTACAATTATATCTATACGATCTCTCCCAGGGGATGGCTAAACAGATGTCCTTGGGTTTGGTAGGAAAACAGATTGGTAAATTATGATTCAGGGGTGATGCCGTTAATTAACAGCATGGCTAGACGCTATTTGGCATAGCTCGGTGGTATTGTACGGCAAGGAATTTTACTATGCTCAGGGTATAATGACCGCCCTCCCAGGTACTGACGCTACGATTGCAGAGTATGCCAAGTAACATTTATCTCTTTCGAAAGGCACCACGCATCACGGTACACCGTTGCAGGTCATTGATATGGGAGAGACATTCTTACCTGAAGAGATCGTGCTTGATTATATAAACAGCCAGCGCGATATTTACACGTAAGAAAAAGGAACACGCAAGAAGCGTCTCTGATATATAACCGGTGCTTCTGAATTAGGTCCGAGAAATATCACCTACTGGATTTCAATTGCAACACCTTTTCGAACGACTTATGCCAATTTCTGACTGGACAGTCTATACCAGCACACATCACAGATTTACCAAGAGAGTTTATTGAAACGTAAGTTATTACAAACATGTCAAACCCTTGAACTCAGGACATGTATGAGCAGACCCTTTGGTCAATCTATGTTACCCATGATCGAAAACATGTTTGGCCAATCCAAATACAAAGCATCATCATCTACGGTGCCTGCTGTCCAGGAACCATCTGCAGACTCGGCAGCTATACTTCAATCGGTTTCTGCGCAACTGTCCGCCGCCACAGCAACCATGGAACCAGTACAAGTTGTCTCAAATGTAGCTGCACTGGATCAGTGGATCCAAACATATCCAACAGTGGTCTTTTTTACTTCAGCCACTTGCCCACCTTGTCGCATGATAAAACCTGATTTTGAGCAATTACTGTGTGAGAAAAATAACGGCAACAAAATTAAGGTGCTAGGTGTCATTGTCGATACTTCCATTGCATTTGACGCTGCGGCGAAGTACCAAATCCGGGCGACACCTACGTTCATGCTATTCAATGAGGGCAAGAAGGTGGGTTAAACATTAACGCTCCCAATTCTGATACATTTGTCCTCCGTAGTTTTCTGAGTTCCGTGGAGCGAATTTCGCAGAACTCAAAAGTTCTGTTGAGTTACTACTGTTCACCTGCTATCCACGTAAGGTTACCAAGATCCTAATCACTTGTTTGACGCCTTTCATCCAGCACATCCACACAGAAAAATCCATCTCCGGGTGGTACAAGATACCTCCAACCAACCGATATTGTACACCAATGTCGGCAAATTAGACATGATCATGGCAAAGTTAGAAAGCTATCTCGCTGGAAAGCTAGATCAGCAGCAGAGTGCTATCTTGAAAAGCGCACAGATGGTCCTAACAACCACAGATTCGGAAACGATTGATGTGGACACTTGGAGAATAACTGCCGATCAGCTACTGGATATCTTAGCGAACGATCAACAGTTCCCATTGCTCGATTTGTTCCGATCATTAATGCTAAAGAAAGCAGTTGCTGAATACTATACCAAAGACTGTAAGATTACGGATTTGTGTTGCCTTGTTCTAAAATTCCGCATCCGTAGGTTCACAATTAGTAAAACTATTTGAATCAATCGGACCAGAAACTCACAAGGCCAAATGGCTGATGATTTTGCGCTTGGTATAACAAGTTCCGACTGTTACTCCTTGCTAACGTTCCTCTTCAAGGCTTGCAACTTATTTGCTTCTCCCCAGCTGGCCACCACACACTTTACATCTCATCTGCCTTCTACGCACAGAAACTCTCTTACGCAACTCTTGATCACCAGTTTGCTGACCGAATACAACCAAGTTCGACAGACAGCAGCGTCGTTGGCATACAACTGTTCAACTGTCATTGCAGCTGAGCGTCTAGAAAAGGAGCAGAGCGAAGATATTGGCATGGCTGATCAAGAGGATGAGGATTGGCAAGTTGAGTTGGTCAGTGCCGTGGCAGATGCTCTAGCGAAGGAAGAAGATCCGGAGATCGGTAAGTAAGACATATAGAACGCTTCCTGTTATAACAGCTCGATTGTTAGTACACCGATTACTTGCGACCATTTCCAAGTTCCTATTCTTGGCACCAAGACGATCTTCTCTGCCTCAGCTGCTGTCTGCCCTGGATGTCCGATCGACTGCCAATTCAAAGAAGGCATTGTTTACCACTAATCCTAGAGTCTTGAGTCTCATACGTGATCTGGATCAATTAATGCAGCAAAACTTAGATGAATAGAACTTTTCTGGTTTTTTTTTATTTTTATTTTACTTTTTCTTTTTAACCATTCAGCGTTGCGGATTAATTACAATAGTTGCTCGTATTTCCATTTTTTTGCTTTCCGAGGACACGTTCGGTTATGCTACTCTTGTAGGCCTCTTCTGCCCCTGCTGCAAGTATCTCATATTGATCTTGCATACCATACTTATCACAGAAATTTCGGACATCTTCGCTGATGTGATCATTCTACAAAAAGATATGAGGACAAGATCATTGCTAGTAATATTTACCCCATGAAGAATAAGCATTTTCTTGCCCCTCCTAGGCGTGCTAATTTCGATCTTTAGAGTTACTTTTTTGTTGTTGCTGGTTGAAGGCGTTGGTGCTAGTGGAGAAAGAGGAACAGGGTCGTTGACAGGAGTGGACGTGGCTCGAGTAGGTGTCAACACATTTGTTACGAAGGGCTTATGTTTGATGCTGGTAAATGACTCCGAGGCTCCCTCTTCGTCTTCATCATCACCATCGTCAAGCTCTTCGCTTTCTTGCTCTTCATCATTTTCGCTATTCTCAAATAGTCGATGATCCACGTCTTCCACAGCATAAGGCTTTACTGACAGACCTCCCCAATGTGACTGAAGTTGATGAGGTTCGGGTTTCTCGTCAATATCGTAGCCTTCATCGGTATACAGAAACGAATCGGATGTCTGCGTGGGAACGAGCGTACTCATGTCCACCAAGATCTCTCTTGAGATTGAATTCCTTTCGACAGAATCCGTCTTACCCGTGTCAATCAATGTCTGCGAGGTAGCGCCATTTATCGCCCCACGACTAGCTCCTAAAGCACTGGCAGTATAACTGCCCCAATCACCAGGCATGTGTTCTACAGGAATATCTGGACGTTTGCGTGATTTCCGTGTAGAGTTCCTGTAGCTACTATGGTTTTCAGTACTAAAAAAATCATCAGATGGTCTTGAGTGCTTTGATGATGTCGTATTTCCTGATTTAAGATTCGGTTTGTTTGTAGCTAATACAAACATATTAATCTTCGATCATCATATACGTATGGCAGATCCATACCAAATTTGGTAGGTTTTGAATAATTTTCCACTTCAGTACTCTCGTCGGAACTGGTTCGCCAATCTTTTGACGTCTTGTTTCGCCGAGAAAATCGAGGCTTTTGCTGTGCAGGAAGCGATTCTGTAACCGACAAGGGTTCCCATCCGTTTTCGCCTTCCGTCCAAAAAGTGGTGCTCTTTTGTTGCTCGATTACTTCTTCAACACAGCCAGCTGTCTGGTCCCAGGCAATATATGCCTTAGGTGTACCCCAACCATTCGCGGGCTCAAAGGAATCTGCACTCTGAACTCTTCCCGAAAGGTCAAAGGATGCGTTGTGCGCTGTCCCCGTGCTACGGGTTCGTTGCTGAGGTTTCGCGGCTTCTGGTTTCTTACACCAATCTACGTCAATAGAGCCCCAACCGCCAAGCTTTTCTTCATCGTCCTTATCTTGGAGCCATTCGTTGGCTTCTGTCTCTTGCTCGTTTTGATCAGTCAATGGCATTTGATCGGTAGTAGGTGATAATTTCCATCTTGTGTTTGGCCCTACTCCTTGTACGTGTTCTATTGACTTCACACCGTTGCTTGCGGGTATCGGCGCCGACATGTCTGGATGCTGCATTAGCGTATGGGACGTGGTAAATAGGTTGTCTGATGTGAGAGTCGCTGTGACGACAGGGGTCTTTTGAGTATCTACTGATTGTCCTTTGCTGTGCTAAGAAAATTTGGAATCGCATTTAAATAGTGCCACATTACCTGCTGCATAATCAAAGGCTCTGTTATCTACAGTTGAACCGGAAATAATCGAATCATCGCTAAAATCTTCGAAACCATCCGATGAAGATAGCTAGAGATTCAGGGTTGGATGACACCTGACAGAGGGTAATACAGGAATACATACCTGTACTACGTCCATAATCTCTTCTAATGAGGTAAGGGATATACGAAGCTGCTCCGCAAGTATCTTTCTATGTCGGATGTTCAAGCATCGGTCCTTTGGGAACGTTGAAAAGTCTGGATCAGCTGACAAATCTGTGTTTACAAGCGCGTCGATGGCATTCTCATTTAGTGTTATTTGGCACATCTCCTCTTGCGTCTGATCTCCCATCCGGCAACGACTCTCAATCGCGAATGTTCCCACGGGGGATGCAGCCACGGATTCATAGTTTACCAGCCGGATATGAGAGAGGGAATGCAGGTTTGCTGCACAGCACAAGTCGTAGATGTCCCTCGGTTTTATCTCACCACAGGATTCAACGTGTAGGCTCCTGAGGGTTTTATGTGTCTGTTCTTCTGCTAACGCTAGGATAGTCTCCCTACCAATACGTTGACAGTTGATGATATGGAAATATGTTAGCGGCGGTGTCATCTTGCACAATGTGGTCATGGAGTCATCTGTCAGCAATCCACAATTATGTAAACCAAGTGTCGAGAGTGAAAAGCAGCATTGTGCCAATATATTGAACGCATAGTCGGTGATAGCAACATTCTCCAATAACAGCCTCCGCAAGGGAAGTTGGGATAGGTTGTACGTTTTTGGCTTTTTTTGTTTGATAGCTGCTACTTGTGTATCCCAAGATGACGGTGCTGCATAAATTTCAAGATCATAAATGGAAGGACATGCCTCAAGTACCAAAAAAACTGAATCCATAGTAATTCGCGCTACGCCTCCAAGGCAAAGCTTAGTAAGGTTCGGAAAAGAAGTTGCAATGTGGTGGACGTGCTGATCTCTGATATGTAGAGCATGTGTCAGTGTCAGTTGTCTAAGACGCGGATTTCGCCTTGCACATAGCTCGAGTAAACCTTGCTCTGCCATATTTTCCAAAGATAGCTGAAGTGATTGCAAGAAATGACATCGCGTTGCTAAAGCAGCTGTAAATTTTGTTGGAACCAAGCACGTCGCGTCCAAAGTAAAAGAGCGCAAACGTGGCAAAATCGCGCTGGCTGAAGGTAGGGGTACATTAGAATTTTGTGTTCCAATGATGGTGAGGGCTTGAAGACTGCGAAGATACGTTGCAAACTGCTCTAGCTGCATAGGATCGAGATGGTAGCCATAAACGGTGATGCTTTCAAGTTTTTCGCATTCTCGTGAAAGGCCAAGAATAATGTTTGGAGCTGCTAAAATGGTATCTTGTGCTGCAATATGTTTCTTGGCTGTTGATCTTGTAAGAGGGCGAAAAACAGTTGGGTGAATATCGTCACCCACACAGAGTCTAAGGTGCCGTACTGAGAGCGCTGCTCGTTTGCTCGACCGTATGATACGTAGGAATGCTTCGAACATAGCTCGGTTGTGAAATTCAGGTGATTCCCATAAAATGGCGACAGCAGCTTCACTCCAACTACGATGAATAAAGCAAGCCTGGTAGCGGTCATTCTGTGTGGGTAAGTAGCGACAAATGTTTTCCATGACACTGTAGGGTAGATCCAGCACTCTGTTGGCAGGTTTTTCAAAGCGCGGCTCCCATTCATCTTGTTCTTGCATTTGTCGCCCCTGTGCAATCATAACTCGACGATCTGACAGAAAGAATGGTGGAAACGGTGAGGCGCTGGTGAGAGAACAACAAGGAAGGAGACTGAAACAGCATCTTAATTGCGGACTTCGAAACCTTTTTTGCAGCTGTTACAGCCACCATGATAGTCGGCATTCACGGAAGCAAGCGATGTCAATTGGCCATAGTTTTCTATCGTGCGCTTACATCTCACAAGTAAGGACAGATGTTACGCTATTTTAGTGTCAAATGTAATTTGAAGATGAGGATCAATGTGTAAACCGCAAGCTTACATACATTACTACAAGTTTACCCTTCAAACCTTTCCTCTCTTATTTTTCTTAAAATGTAT
>JNDT01001006.1:0-19941 GCA_000697055.1 Saksenaea vasiformis B4078
AAGCGCAAGAATGACAATGTTTGAGATTAGTTCAGCAACGATAATCGATCATTGGTACATGGCGCTTCCTTGGTTTTAGACATAGAATTATTTTACCGTGATCCATTCAGGTACGAAGAAAATATAAATAGATAAGCTATTTGTAAAAGAATAAAGGATTATCTTTCGATCCCTATTTTATTTATCCTCTCGTTTCTCTGATCCCCTGTGGGTTTAACCGATCGGCTACGTTTACAGTGATTCGGAAGAAAACCCAGATCAACGGAAACGACAACGTTGACCAATCAAAATGAAGTATCGGGAACCACCCTTTTCTGACTGTGGCTCAGCAATTAGCTTTTGAGAAACCAAAAGTGTGCAACATAAAATGACAACAAGTAATGGTTTCTTTCGCATGAAGTTAAGCAGATGTAATCTCATTAATCTTGTGTTGACAAGCGTGAACTTTGCACGGAGAAACCAATCATTTCTGCATTCAGTATTACCGAGAATCTTTTCTTTTTAATTGCAGACTTTTCTTTCTTCAATAACTACCTCTGTAAGGCAAAGTTGTGGAAAATTCCAGTTTCTCGCGAACATTATCCTTCCTACTAGACTGATATACGTTTGTGTGCTGGATGTAAAGACCTGTAAACAGGATCTTTTGCTTAGACACGTTCTAAGATCACGGCAACGCCCTAAAAAAGATAGAATATTCAGCATGACTATGTTTCAGACATTTGAACCATCATTTACCTGACCACCACCGATACAGGCAGAGCCAACGGCATACTTAGACTTGGTTCGCTGAAGTGCATGCGACAAATGGGTAAGAATACGTGCTCCAGATGCTCCGAGAGGGTGACCCAACGCAATGGCTCCACCATTGACGTTGGTCTTCTCTCGAGGTAGACCAAGTTCCTTTTCAACGGCCAGATACTGAGCCGCAAAAGCTTCGTTGACCTCAATTAAATCCATCTGATCCAATGTCAGATTTCCTCGCTTCAGTGCGCCTTGAATAGCAGGGACAGGGCCAATACCCATCAATGTAGGTTCCACAGCTGACGCCTGCCAGCTAACGACACGTGCCAATGGTGTCAATCCATGCTTCTTCACAGCATCTTCGCTAGCTAGAACTAGTGCTGCAGCACCGTCATTGATACCTGAAGCGTTTGCTGCGGAGGTGACACCATCCTTCTTGAACACCGGTTTCAACTTAGTAAGCGACTCGAGTGTAAGACCTGCTCGGGGATGTTCGTCTTTGGCAACAAGCTCAGGACCCTTGCGACCTTTAACCTCGACAGGAGCGATTTCAGCGTCATAGATACCCTCCTTAGCGGCTGTTGTAAAAAAGAAAAAGGTTACTTTCTCCATTCGTGGCTTTCTTCGCTATGTTTACCCTTTTCGTAACGTTGCTGACTCAACAAGGCAAATTCGTCACACTGATCCTTCGTGATACCATATTTGACAGCCAGATTCTCAGCGGTGATTCCCATTGGGGTTGGGGTGGGGTATTGGTCAGTCAATGCAGTCCAGAGCGTGTCCCTGAGCTGGAGATCCACACCAAGCTTAGCGCCCCAGCGAGTCTCTCCGGAGAGTGAGAAAGGAGCCAGAGACATGTTTTCAGCTCCACCAGCCAACACAATCTCGCTATCCCCCAACAAAATTTCGTGTGCACCGTTCACAACACTCTGAAGACCGGAGCCACACAGACGGTTGACGGTCAAAGCAGGTACATGGACTGGTAGACCCGCACGATGGCCGACGTGGCGGGCCAAATAAGCACCAGCGACGTCAGTCTGCAACACGTTGCCAAAAATGACAGAGTCGATAGGCAAGTCCTTCGGCAAGCCAGCAAGTGCAGCCTTGGACGCAAGACCACCAAGTTCAGAGGCTATTATCATCATACTATTAGTAACGAATAAACTCCCTTTGACCCAGCCCGTTGTATTTACCCTTGAGACTTTTCAACTGGCCACCGAAGGTGCCAAAGGGAGTTCTACATAGCGATACCTCGGTTAATATAGCTCTCGTTGTCTAAAGGGCGGTGGAATTACCTTTTTGCGGAAACGATGAAGACTTGACGCAGAGCCATGACGAAGAGGTGGTGATGAGTCAAAGTTTAGAAGTAATAGGCGGGCCGAACTTTTATCGTCTTTTTCGCGGGGTAACGTTCGACTTTTTTCACACGTGAAAAATGAATATGGTGTGTAATGTAAAACGATGACGAAAGAAACGATCTGCAGATATTCCCGTTATGTCAAAACGAACATACGCAGATTATACATACCATGTTCTAACATTGCTTTCATTTGATTAAGCAATCCTAGTAATGATAGGCCCACAGTGCTACGAATCACAGCTAATCGATACTACTATCTGATATAGAGTGAGGTAGACTTCGGAATCATCTTCGATTTGATGTAGCAAAAGATACATTGCTAATGGGCATGCACACTGTTTATTGATATTTTTTACATTACTCTGAATAAACCTTGCATCCATAAAGAGCCTAGTTTGCGGTAAAGAAGAATTAAACAACGCAGCCGTCAAAAGATTAATCAACCTGCATGAACTTGGTCTCCGGTGGACGCAAGATATATAACAAATAGATCATGGTTGGTAAATGGATATCATTCCACTTAAACCCGGAAAGATAGTGTCACCTATCGATGACGGCCTAGCTCCGTACCTGGAGCGGCGCTAGCGGAAAGATGTGTAGAGTACTCGATGGCGTAGGAGTAAACTATGTTCAAGCGGTCTGTAGGAGGAATTGAAGTGGTACAGTGTCTGGCAATTTATTGCTGAAGATGAGCGGGCCACCATCTACTTATTTCGGTGAAGGCATAAAGCAACAACACGGTAAATGAGCTTCGGGACAGCAGCCATGTCGCCTAAACGGTGGACAAAAGGACATGATGATTCTGGACGTGTGATGAAAAACTGGGCCAAAGAAGAAAGAAGGAAATAAAGCAATGTTCCCCTCAAGCACGCATCATTTTACGTTATCTGGAAAATTGTTTGTGCGAGAAAAAACAATCCTATCTTCAACACGCCTTTTGCAGGAGACAGAAGACGTCTCTAACAGAGAAAATCGAGGCCTATCTTTGAACCGTCTTTTGCACGAGACAATGAAACGATGTCTCTGACAAGGGAAATCTATAAAGAACACGAATGTTATACAGGGGAGTACGGCAGACAAATATTAGCATTGAACGAACGTAAAAAGACATACTTCAAAGCGCAAATTTCAATGGGTTAAGACCAAATAATTCAAAACAGACCCAAACTCACAGGAAAAATCTTATATAAATTCTATGTAACTCAGTGATGCCTTGGGCTTTTTCATGTGCCGTGTACCATGATCTTCTGTGCAGCGAGTTGACAGCGTCAGCAGCCATCTCATCCACAATCTACTTAGATGCCGAAGAGAATTCTATTCCTTCCATCAAACACGTCTACTGCCTACTGGTGGCTATACATTGTGCTTGTCCACCAAGTGGTGTCAATGTGAAACGGAACAAATCATATCCGTTGTTTCCGTGAGAGTCGAGAAGTTTCGTCCTTGCATATTGATCCAATTGATGGGACTTCTCGCGCGTTCCTCAGATATATTAAGGGATCGGGACTCCCAGTGTTTGGAACGTATGATTCAATTTCTACCGAAAGAGTTGCGATAGCACGATCAACTTTCGCTGCAACGGAAGAGTGAACGCGATTTTTTAAGCGCAGACACTGAATGGATCAGGGTCCCACGATCAGGGAGAAAATAGTATGAAACAACAGCAATGACAGAAGGGGACCCGAATGCCGGTAACTTAATCATTGGCAAACCGTTGAACACGATTGCCAATGGTGAAAACGATAGCCATCCCAAACATAAACAACCTTTTCCAGTCTTCAACGTCGTTTCTAGCGCAAACAGACATCATATCTATGGCATGATCTTCAGCGGAGCTAAAAAATACCAAAAGCTCCTTGGAAGCACATGAAAAAAAAGTAGTTGTAAAGAATGATAATAATCTACACGTATATTTTTAGATTTACAATAAGAGCGAAAAACTACAACATAATAATGTTTAAAATGGCGGATGTGCTAGGTGAAGGACAAATGGCTTTGCGTGATATTTGATTTAGGACAGGTGGAGGACGCGCTTCTGCTCACAGAGTACTTGCTACTGGTTCATATGAAGTCGTTCCTTGACTTTTTCTTTATACTTCTCAGCAGCTGAGTGGAGCTCTTTTGAGTGGGGCAGCAACGCAATGGGTATGAGATCCTCGTCATCTTCCTCGTCGTCGTCCATCAATAAAGAGCAAGGCTTACTCGCGTCTAACGCCTCGGCTAAGGTAGTTGTTCCAAAAGGCACAAGTCCGGAAGCCCCTAACGGCACATCATCGTCATCCTCTTCTTCATACGTTGCTGGGAATGGCCTGGAGGATTTTGGTGAGTGAGGGGCTACAGTATTGTAGCTCTTGTCCCACGGAGCAATTGGCACGTCATAGTATGGTAAATTAAGAGAAGAAGTCCAAACATTCCTTGGAGAAGGGAATTGTGATGATTGAGGCGTTCTTGGTGTAATCGCCTCGTGTGGCGTAATTGCTTCATGTGGTGAAAGAAGTAAGGGGCAGGTGACACCTGAGCCTAATGATGGACTTGGTGGCAGGAAGCGATCTACAGAGGTCAATGGCTTTGGCTTTCGCTCGCGCTTCAATCCAGCATTGAAGGTAAACCTGTAATCGATCATAGAGAAGAAAAAAAAAAGAAAGGAGAAAGAGATGTCTCAGAATTTGGTCCCGTCTGGACTTCTCTTAAAGACAGAAAAGTCGATCTTTTTTTTTTTTTGACAGATCCCGATCATTGCCCCGATTCATTGACTTACTCAGCTTTCCAAAATCGTCTGAGGCTGATCATTTAACCATTTCCATGTGGATCTTGCGTAAGCAGTCGGGATTAAAGGATTTGCATATAGTTCACGTTTGTCAAACAATTTAACAATATGTTGTAACTGTCAAATACTTCTGTTATTGTCAACATACGTGAAAGAAAAAGACGTGGGAACTAACGCGTTACGTGTGGCGCAAGCTACATGCTCTATCGGCTCAGCACTTGCACTTAAGAGATTGCTCGGTGTACCAATTATCCTAGTTCCGGGATTTTCTGCGGTGCTTGGTCGACGACATTTCCATTTTAGTCAGCTTGGCACAACCGTTAGATAGCAGAAAAAGATAAATCCCCCCGACCGACGCCATCGGGATCATCCACTGCATAGACGTGTAAACAGCACTTTAATATACTCCATCATTACTATCATGTACAATGGAGTCGGCAGCATGAGGTACCCAAGGCCTTTCCATAGAGGTTATTGTGATACCAAGCATCTCGGCTACGTATAAGCCAAGAAGACGAAAAACGAAGGTACGGTTTTTTAAACGGCGACGGGGTAAATCCGTAGGCTGACATAAAGCAACCAAGCGTAGGGCAGGATAAAAAGTATTTGGAAGCGACTAAACCAGCAATTAAACGGGCGATTGCCTAATCGACTTAAACACGATTAGTACTACAAACTGAAGTTGGGTAACTAACGTCGTGAACTTTGATTGTTCTAGAAAAGTAACTGATACCGGCACCGATGCATTAATGTCGTGGTATCCATAGTACTGAGCGAGCGTCGGTAGCTAACTTCCCGTCATGCCGAAGTTCATATTGGTTTTGTTTGTCGGACATTAAGTGGGAAGGCGCTTTTCAGGGCAGAGTCGATGCACGTTTATTCCCTCAATTTGGATCTGAGAGGGATATCCCATTCGGTAGCGATTACTCTACCCGCTTCGAAGAAGTTGGTTTTTCTTTTTTATATCATCCTACCAGAATTTAAAGCTAAATATAGCTTCGAATACATACCTAACACGAAATGTTAACTCTGGATTACCTAAAGAGCGAGAGCTACATCGTTATGCCCTGCAAATTTTCAGAAGTTCGTGGTATCAATCTCTATGAGCTTAGTGGCTTTTTCAAGATAGAAACCGAGAATTGTACGTAGTTGTTACTAGAGAGGTGATCGAAGACGTATTTTATTGGGAGTATGAGAAAGCTGTGGAAAGGTACCGTGATTAGAAAGTACCTGTATATTAATCGCAGCGTGACACCAAGTACCAGAGATAATAACATTGTACTTCGATATGTTGTCCGCTGAAGTTGAAATATATTTGAGGTTCCAAATTTAAGCCGAATACGTGAAAGAAACAGAGTATGATTGTCTAACTCTCGACAATATGACCTGTGATAGTACTGTGCAGTACATATCTACGGTGAACATTTAGAATTTCTTTGACATCAACACAGATGCCAATAAGACAAAACTCAGAGGACACGAAATCAAGTTTAATGTATCACTGCGTTCAGCGTAATTGT
This sequence comes from Saksenaea vasiformis B4078, assembly GCA_000697055.1. Classification (NCBI taxonomy): domain Eukaryota; kingdom Fungi; phylum Mucoromycota; class Mucoromycetes; order Mucorales; family Saksenaeaceae; genus Saksenaea; species Saksenaea vasiformis. The sequence goes on from JNDT01001006.1 coordinate 6,389, forward strand.
TCGCTGATATCCATCTTTGTGCAACACCACTGTCAAGTTAATGAGTTCCATGCATCGAAGGTCGACACATTTTCCGTATAGGGCCATCGCTTGGGGGTGAATTTGATAGTATAAATAATAAACATATCTCCAAAGGTACTGGTGTATATGAAGACAAGAGTACATCTAAGAGGATTGCTTCAGCGAAAAAGAGAGGAGCGGAACTCTAATACCCGCCACGTGGGGGGGTTGAAATTGTCAGGGTAAAGCCAAAGCGGCATGTGCTGGGGACAGAATCCGGTCATGCTGCACGAGCTGCTGTAGTTCAACACTACCCCTTAAGCTTTCCTTTCTCTTTTCCTTGTTTCTTTTCCTTGTAGTCTCCTCGTCATGGCGGCGACACCACTTCCTTATGAAATAGCGCATTGCTCATCGTGGGACGAGGACTATAGTCCTGAACAGCTCGTCTCCTCCAGCCCGGGCAATCGTCAGAACAATCAAATGCTGCGCTCCGACGATCAGGAAGATGGCAATCCCTCAAAGATCAAAGGATGGCAGACGCCAAAGTACTATTAAAGTTGTATGGTCCTTTTGTTTATTAACTTTTTGACTTTTAAAGGTGTCCCAACTATCCGCAAGACTTGATCATTCACCTATTGTGTGGACCTGCTCGTATATCAAAGATACAAATTCTTTCACATCACTATAAAATCGCGACAAAGCTTGACGTATACGTTGGACTACTAAAGGACAGTCTAGAACTGGATGAAAACAACGAGGAGGAAGACGAGGATGATATGCTGATCGAATTTACCCGATTGGGGTAATGATCCCTCCTCAAAATATGCTGTTCACTTAAGCGTTTTATTTTTAGATATGTCTGTCTTGATAACAATGTCAGGGCCCAGTTCCGCGCTCGAGAACTCAAGTCAATTAAAGTCAACGCAGATGGCGAATATATTCGTTTAGTGATTCGAAATTGTCATAGAAATAGACTCAACACTTACAATCAAGTACGAATTATATCATGTGAGATTCAGTCTTACGCTCCAAAATAGGTTGGTCTTCTTGCCCTTAATATCCTGGGACAACCAATACACCGTACCCTGCCTGCGATACCCGTAAGTTCCCTTTTTTATATATTCATGACAAAAATTCATTTTTTGCTTTCAGAGCCATATGGCACGACATATCCAAAACCCGCTAGATGAAACAAGCATCCTCAGTTCCTCAACACGTCGTACTAGTGTATCCAGTAATCAAAGTTATGCTCACCGGTTCTCACCAGAAGAAGAATTACAGCAGTGGATTTCAGCTTTAATGCGTGCTGAACGTGAAGCAGCACGAGGTAGGCTCCAACTTGCATTCTGTTTGTTGTTTCTTATTTTTTTTTCTTTTTGTAAATATTGTATAGACGAGGAATACCAGAACGCAAAAACATACAAATATGTTATTGACGAGCTGAATGAGCTGATTAACATCCTGCTACAGCTCCACATGGGAAAAAAACGTGCCGTAGATGAAAAAGATTACGAAGAAGCCGATAAGATTAAGGTAACAAGAACTTACATACCAGTGGCGTACCGACTTAAACAAACAATACGACAGGCGGATATTAGAGAAATCAAACAAAAAGCAGATATGCTGTTGAAACAGACCGGTATCCAAATCACGCGAGATGGACATGTGATGCCGATTCCCGAGTCTTACAGCTACGAGGTCAGTCTACCCCTATCCTCGCCCCGAGATTCCTCACCATTTATCGTACTTGCTACATGCAGGATATGGATGTCAGCCAAGAAAGCGATATTATTCCTCCATCATTGCTGGAAAAACCGAGGTGCGATACCGACGACAACACTCTTGTTAGTTATGAACAACAACAAGAGATGGCACGTCAAGATCGACTCTACGATGAAGCTATCGAAAAATGGACGAGTTTTGATGCGCTCTCAGCATCAATTCAGGAAAAAGACTATATGCAGGAAGATACAGTAGAGTCACCTACAAGAGAACAGTTGCTCCTTCCGCCCTATTTAACCTCCTATAGCAATGTGGACGAAGAAGATCAGATGGTTCCTATGGAAACCAATGAGAGCACGCCGTTCGCATCCCACGACGAAAGACGAGTCTCGATGTTCGTTCCTGCAGCCTCCTTGTCTTCTTCTGTAGCTGCAAAACACCAGGCACGGAAAGAATCGCTTGCAATCCCCGTTGATCCGGATACAATTCCCGAGGAACTTATGGAAAGCGAGCGAGCTGAATGCTATTCAGCTATCCTCGTATTTGGTGAAGAGATCGTTGCACGTGTTTTGAGCGTCAAAAGCAAATGCCGTGAACGAGGTCTCAGTGAAGTCGGAAAAACTGTTGAGAATGTCTGTCACCTAGCGGAGGAAGGTCGTCTTGACGCACTCGAGTCACTGATGGATGGACAATATGACAGTAGTATTGCATCAGCGGATCACAGCGAAGTGTATGAAGACTACTCAAAAGAGTGTGCCCAATTCGTGAAAGCTTCATTGATAATGATCCAAGAAGCTATCACAGATTCACGCGAAGGCATTATCAATATGACGATCGAGATATGGAAGGAGCTGAATCGTAAGTATACCTACGGACGCTTATGTATCTAAAAGGTGGGTAGATTTCTGTGTGATTGCGAATGTGGCGAACAGTCTAGTGTTTCCGTCAATCAAACAGGCGTTTGCTGGATTATTGAAACGAACGAGCGATACAAATATGCGTATTCGTGAGCCAGCGACACAACTTGTTCTTGCGCTAGCTGAGACATACCCAAAGGCGCCCTATTCGTTACTGAATGTCTTCGTTGGAAAACCAGAACGAATTCTTCATAACCACAAAGACGCCAAAGCACGAATAGAGTTAGTCACCGCTGCTGTAGAACAATTTCATGTTACACTTACGGAAGAGGAGGGCCACATCTCTTTGGATAATTTGATGGGATTCGTAGTAACGTACTTGAAGCATTCTCATGAGGACGTCCGAGAAGCAGCCATCAATCTAGTAATTGTAGTGTCGGGCCAGATCGGCTTTAAACACGTCAGTAAATATATTGACGACGAGTTGAAAGTAACACTAGCCGAGGTAAAAAACAGCACGGGACATCTTTGATTAAATTCTCAGCGGATTCTATAGACGGTTCGAAAATTAGCAGCTGCCGATGCACAAAATAATGACGGTGAAAATGAGAAATCTACTCTGTCCAAGAACGCAAAGACCGTCGCAGAACTTCGTGCACTAGCAGCGCAAGCAAGTGTGCCCAAAAAGAGTAAGGCAGAAGTTAGCGCACGGTCTGCTCGCCGCCCTGTTGACAGCGGTCGAAAGACCGCAACTGGTGAAAGGAAAGAGCGAACAACAACCGGTAATTTTAGCAACCAGGATACCCTCTTCACTAACTAATTATTCTTAGGACGCACCGAAGCTCGCAGCACGACATCACTAGGACAGGCTTCAAAAAAGGTAATGCTCTTATGCTGTGTTTAAGATTATTACTGATATTATCACAGGCGACAACGCGTAGCACAACCAACACAGGGAACACCCGTGCAACTAAAACCACTACTACAGCAGACAAAAAGCCAGTAGAAGAGAAAGAAGAAGCAAAGCCCGAAGAAGACATGGAGGAGAACAAGTGAGTGTGAAGTCTTTGTGTACGTAAAAATATTAAGACAAGCCCAGTATCTGTCTCTTCTGCGACCAAGTCAATCCAGACTTCAATGACAAAACCCTTATCTTGCATTACTACAACGAGTGCCGCTTGCTGACACCTTGTCCACTATGTCAACTTGTAAGCGACGAACACGGTTTCTTTGAAGATACTGAATAGATTTGTAACTTAGATTGTGGAGGTTCCATCGTTAACCTCTCATTGTATCAATGAGTGTGAGAAAAAGCATTTGATGAAGCAGTGTGAAGTATGCAAGATGGCAGTACCCGTCGAACAATGGCTCCAGCATACACTGAAAAAGACGTGTACAGGTAACTTAGTTCACGATGGATAATATTGGAAAAATTCACACCCTATGTAGCCGTGGGAGAAAACGAAGTTCGATGTCCCCACTGCCTTGTCAACATTGAGCCACCCACAGATGCCGGATGGAAGACACATCTACTAGAGGGCAACGGATGCCCAAAAAATCCCAGGATGGCCAAGAAAAAGACCAACACAGTGACTAAAGAGAAGCCAACCGAAAAGCGTACCGAAAAGGCGACTGAGAAGCCAGCGGAAAAGAGGACTACGACAAGAACAACGACAACGAAACTGTCGTCTCGTGGAGGCTCTTTAAGAAAGAAGAAGTAGATTAGGTCTTTGAGATGTAGCTGTTGAGTCAGCATCCTTAATACTTCTTAGCACTCGCACATACCCATCCACATGAACATACCTACACCCAACTGATCTTACCCCTTTCGCACATAAGCACTACGCAATCCCCTTACCCAACAATCATATAACCACTTCAAGTTTCAATGATATATAGCGCATATACACATATAGCCTTACTGTTACTTTTGCGCTGTGTGCGATTTTTGTCCTCAATGGAACACCTAGCCATGTGCGTATAAAAATTCATTTTGATGAAGTAAGCATATCATATTATCTTTTCTTTGGTCATATCATGGTTACTGTACAATTGCATCATGACAATGAGCTGATGAGAGAAGACCAACAAAACCAGGACACAGTGAGGAATGTCAACGATCTAACACCCTGTTCGACCATAGCGACATTGCACATACAGCTCAAAACACTCTTGGCTTTACTTGTATGCGCCGCAGCTATCGGGCGTTGGTCGTCTCCACCTCAGAGAAAGCTGGCAACACTAAGTGCGGAGTCGTTCTCTCCGTTGACGGAGGCAGCACAGCCAACTTCGGATCCATTTTGTACGATTTGGGCCCGCTATCGAATGTACACGGATCCTATAAAATTAACTGTACCATGCACATATGACTGGGCTGATATCAAGCGGCTGATAAAAGAAGATATCGCTCCAGCAATTGACGGCATTTCCCTGGCAGATACTTGGCTGTTACACCCCACTGACGGACGTCTCTCTCTAACAGACACAGCTCGGCAGCATTCATCTGTAGATCCTGATCGGCCGATCTTAGTGTTTAGTAACACAGTCGGTAAGGTTAACGTAGCCACACTCACAAGAGATAAGGATTCCAACTAGAACAACAAAAAACCAACTAGATTCTCGGATTGATTTGAAGCAGCGAACAGGCATCCCAATTCGAATTTCAGTACCATTTTGTATACAGCCATCGGGTATGTTCATTTGACCAAGAAAGGGATGTCCACCAATCTATTTGTTTAGAATCATCTTTTCTTGATCAGCTGACATACACAGCACTTTACCGTATTTTGCACAGTAACCAATTTACACCATTGGACGTGCGCCATGTGCGAATGCGACTATGCGAGACTAGCATAGATGATTTCCGCTCTCGTTATCTTGTTATGGCATAGATTCTCTAAGTTTAGTATAAACAGTGTATATCAAAATCAGTAGTTATCTACAATGTAAAAAAAAAAAAAGAACAAAGAATATTACCACCTTCGCTGACCGGTAGAGAACAACCCGACGCAGTGAAAATTCATTAGGTCGGGTGCCATCCCTATGGCTTCGTTACACTCAGTCCCATGATGTCGCGAGTTAATCAATCATGTAAAATCTGGTTTTCTTTTCTCACACATGCAAGTTTCAGGACTAAAAAGGAGACTAACTGGCCACACTGTTACACTCGTCTATATCAAATATCTAAGCTATATCCGGGATCCATATCGTCTTAACCACGATCTCATCACTGTATCGAGTTCACAGTTCCTACCTTGTCTAATAGACCTTGATATGGACCCGAGAACGTAGTAAACTGCTCGTTAGGCATGAGAGAAAGCATGAATGAGTTTCAGGGAGTGGGTGTAAGACAGGCAACGTTTACGAAATATGAAACGTCAAGACTAATCATCCGCAGAGATAATGCAAATCTGTGCATACAGCTTTGATATAGATCCACGTAGTGGATTTATGACATTGCAAGGCTTGGGACATATATGTTAGTGAATTGATCCTTACATGAGGAAATGCGTTCCATAAAATCTGTCATCAACGTTGCATTGTAGCGAATCTCGTCTGCGTGATGTGGAGTTAAGAACTCAAGGAATCAAGCTACTTGACGCCCTGTCAAACCTTTATTTCCCATATTGTTTAATTTACATACCCTGTATTATACTCGGAGCAAACGCAAGTAATTACTGGATTCCACACTGCATGTGATCCATAATGAATTTTTTTAGAAGGATGGAAAGACGAAAGAAGGACGAAATATGGCAGCGGAATCCACTTTATATACATAGTTTAGGTCGTATAATTGGATGTGCGCTTAAAAAACTGTTCCGGATCAGGTCTCCAATACTGAACAGCAGGATAAAGTTATGTAACGATGGGAAGAGCATCTTACGACGAGAAAACAGCAGATAAAGAAGATCAGTTTGTGTTATTATGCTGCTCTCGGAAGAATAATCATCTAAAGGAATGCTGGCCAACGACCCTACATCTGTTAATCCCGACTAAATCAAGACAGCGACGCGTTCTTACATTATAACTCCTCCTACGTCAATCATGTAACGTCAAACCTAGATTCAACAAATAATTTTTATTGGAAGCTAAAAGTGCTTCGTTTAAGAAATACAGAGAGCAACCTGTGCAATACCACCGTTTTGGACACGTTGGTATGATGTAATAGAACAAATCTATGACACCCATACTATACACATCCGTAATTCACAACATTGTGCTCCTACCAGTCTATCTGTTAAATCCATGTTTTTGTTTAAAAAGTCTTAACCACACAAATCCAGACTTGTTGCTCCAGGATATATATGATACCCATTGGCTTTGGATGCCTCTAGTTAAGGAGCCATGAAACAAAAGCCAAATATTGTGCGCTTATGATGTCTGATGAAGTGGATGGTATAGATAGCCACGATAAGGACACTGCATTGAGTTTCTCTTAATGGCAGATACTGCATGCTTTTTGAGCACTATAAGCGACTACACTTGGAATTTTGAGATCTTTGAGCCTCTTCTACTTATAAAGCGCCAAAGCATAAAGTTTTCTTGAAGATTCTACTTGCATCATTTATCATTTACTATTTATGGAACGACTTTTTACGCTGCTCTAAATAGACTGTACGGATATGAAGAGCCAAGTTTGCGCTGAGAGAAAAACAGAATGTACGGTCATTAGTTCACGAATTGGCGACAAAATAATACTGTGCTTACATCAACTTGGTTCCCAGACGGACGCATAATTTATTGGAGCGGCATAAAAATCATTCACGGTTAGTAAATGGAAGATGCTTTGATGTCAGTTTACTTACCCCCGAGGGGTACTCTGGCCTACAGGCCTGGGCCAAGCCTGCACCTAGGTCCAGTGGGGCCAGCATTAGGGGGGTTTACTGGTGACGACGACGGTGTTGTAGAAGTTACGCCGTGCCGATGACTTGAAGCGATGCAAACGACTGGCGAGGTCCTGTTGTGGAAGTTGGATAATGCAGTGTGCGATAATATTTGCTTATCTGGTGGTGAACAGGTGGCTACACCACAGCCAGGACAGTTCGGGAGAGAGGTCATGCAAGCTAAACGATAGACAAAAAGACATGAATAATTGTGTACGTATATAGAATGACATGCTTACCGCGGATGTTAAGAAGAACAGAGCCAAAAAAAATACATGCGTTTCTTTATATATGGTTTATTTTGGGTGGAGTCTGTGCTTATCTTGAGACATTCTTACTGCTTCCGGTGGAAACTGGGATCCCATCACTGAAGCAATTTAGTGCAAAGAAGCGATGACCGTGTGCGAGCTATTCCTTGGATTGACGCAAAATAAACCACTTTTCACCGCAAAGACGCATCATTTTCCAGCACAAAATTTATTCAACTTGAACGTAATGTGATACTTATTTGACGCAGATGCTCAGTCAAAATCATTTACTCCTACGCGTGGAGGAGTATGAATGAAATGAGTCACGGGCTCTTCTGACAAATTAAAGTAACTATTGCGGTACAATCCCTTGGCCTTTCAGTCGGTAACGCTTGGTTCCTCGAGTAGACTAGGCAGAACAAATGAACCTTTCAAGCGTATGCACTTTCAAAGGGTACTTACGTAATAAATCGAAGCATTGTCCTCTTTCTCTTCGGGTTTTAGTTGTTCGGTGCAGCTCTTGGACCTCATACGAGCTCGCTATAGCAGCATGAGATCGGTCTGATAATGGACAGCTATAGCCTTACTTTTTGGATCTGAGCATCGATTTTACTTTCCAAACCACCATGAAACGTCATTGTATTCTAGCACTACAGCTGTGAGGATTACCAAACTCCTACTTCCATGATAGCACTAACCTCCATGACAATGGATCCCAAGTTTCTGACAGATGATCTATCATCGTTTGGAATCGTTAACGACGATGCTATCGGTCCGTGATTACGAGACCAAGGCATTGATATTTTTCTGGGAGAGGCGTTCGACATGTTGTAGGGAGTTGGTCCTTCTCGCTTCATGCGTGGCGTAGGGAAGCACCTGCTGCTTCGGTTTGCAATCGTTTGTAGTCTGTTATTTACGTCCTCGCGGTTCTTTTTTAGTACAGATCCAGGTAAAAGTGGTTGTGGAGGACGTTGAAGGGCTTCCGTGATCTCTGCAATAGTCCGCAGCACTTCTGGTGGGTCCGTAGAATACTTTCAACACAGTATGAGTGCTGCTTTCGTAGGTCAGCAATGGTCCTTTGTTGTTACCTGTTGGCCATGACCATGGCTGGCACCTGTCCACAAGATTTAGAAAACAAATACGAGAATTGAGCATTCTTACCGACGTGATATGTATGCTATGTGAAAATCCTCTTCGTTAGTGTTTTACAGTACTATAGGGAAACACATACTCGAAAGTCCATAGGCAAGCCGATGTTGGCTTTATCAATTCTGCGGGGGCGTCGGCGCCAGATGAGATTTCTCTTCTCGCCTTTGCTGGACAAAGCAGGAACACAGTGCACTTTGCTCACCTTGTTACCCATAAGAATGAGGAATGAAAGAGAAGAAGAATCAGTAAGAAAAAAAAAGACAGATCTAACAACAAAAACAGACGTCCAGACTGCAATCTCTACTGTCATGTTGTAATCGCAACCATGAATAACTCCACTTAGTTACGATAATTGATCTGACAACATTAATGGCTGATATGTCTCTTCTAAATCATCAAGTAAAAGACGGAAATTTAATTTGTTATGAAGGTCCATACATGCAGCTATTAAATGTGAGTAGACGTAGTAAATCCGGAGTTGACAAGTTGATGTCGATTATCCATTCCTTCCAAGAATGTGAATTTGAAAGCCCCGTCCCCCACGCAGAAAAAAGAGAAAATACTGAATTTTGAAGATACATTCAAGTAATACTTTGCGTCGACACCACACTAATCTTGCGCTGAGGAGCATTGAGCGTTTTTGTAAAGGAGCCGATGCTTCTTGCATCAATCCAACGGCGTGTCACGCTGGTTCATTGTAAAGGTTTCCTCAAGCCCAACTGAGACGTACGGGTTTTTCCTTTTCTTCGGCTCCGCTTTCCACATAAAGCGAATCCGGTGCGTACTACGATTGGCTACGCACACTGGAATCCATGCCTTTAGATCTATTATTTAGAAGGTTGGTCGTTAAACAAAGAGATTGGCTACCGCTCGATGCAATGAACCCTTTCTTCCGCCCCACAGGAATGGCGCGGGTTGTGGCACTCGCGAGCGTATGGGAATATGCTTGGGGAAATAAAATGGCGCGCAAGCTTTATTCCGGTTGCTAATCTTAAACGAATTCTGTTACTCTGTAAATTTCGCGTCTATCGAGGGCCAAACTATGTAAATGGTGTACGAAGCCGTGGTCAACTCATGCATTGATGACCGCATATGCAATTGTCTTCCTTAGCACAAACTTGGCTCTTACATAGAATGCCGAACTTATATAGCTTAGCGTCAAAATCCGATCAATAAACAGTGGCGTGTAGGCAGATCGGAAGGCTCAGTTCGTGACAACTAATGTTTCTCACCAGACCGCGTGGGAAACTTGAACTTGTTGGACTTTTTCCTCCGCTTTCAAGGTCATGATTCGCGTTCTGTCGCAGAAGGATGTTGACACATTGCTGTCGCAAGGTGATGTTACGGCAACGCTCGAGATAGTTGACCTTATGGCCGACACTTTTGCGACCTATACATCCACAAAAGGAACAGACAGCAAGTCTGCGCAGGCACCACAACGAATTAGCGTAACAACAGATTCTCACAAGGTCCTGTTTATGCCTTCACGACTCCATCACACGACGTCTGTCAAAGTGGTGAGCGTACCAGTAGGCAACACGAAAGGAGGTTTGCCAGGCACGACGCTTGTTTTGAATGAAGCAACGGGGAGCGTCGAAACAGTTATGAACGCTGCTGCGTTAACAGCTGTGCGTACGGCTGCAGGTACAGATAACAAGACACGTTTATTACTTTTTCTTACCCTAACATTGTTCCTTCAAGGGTCGGCTCTTGCAACACGCTACTTTGCGGTCCAGGATGCCAAGCATCTTGTTGTTTTGGGTGCAGGAGCTCAAGGACGCGCTCATATCGACATGATGCTCGCAGTTCGCCCCAGCATTGAACATATATGGATCTGGAATCGCAGCTCCGAGCGACGTGATTGTCTTGTTCAGGAGGTGCAGATGGCTTATCCTTCTCGTCACGTCGCAGCTGCAGAGAAATTGGAAGATGCGGTGCGACAAGCGGATATAGTGTGTACATGTACAAATGCGTATGAACCTGTTCTTCGTGGAGCTTGGCTCAAAGATGGCGTGCACTTGAATTGCGTTGGCTCTTACACTTTGAATATGCATGAGGTCGATACCGAGACAGTCAAACGCGCAACAACCATCGTTGTCGACTCAATAGAAGCATGCAAGGCAGAAGCAGGAGAACTAGTGAAATCGTCTCAGTCAGACAGTTGGTTAGAATTAGGGCAGGTGGTAATGAACGGCTCTGCTGAACGTTCAAACATCACACTTTTCAAAAGTGTCGGCGTTAGTGTACAAGACAGCGCCATATCAGGTCTTATAGCAAAACGCGCAGAGCAGGCAAATTTGGGTTCTGTTGTTCCTTTTTAAAACTTTTCTTTTTTATTTTAAAAATAGCTACATAAACTCGCGCATTCTCATTGTGTTGTCCTATAAACAAGATGATATTAGATATGCTTCGCTTATATGTCTTTGAATAAAAAACAAGAAGTGACAGAATTGCGTGTTTACTCAGTAAATACAATTAGCATCAAGTATGTACTCGCGGTACATCTGCTCAGTGCTTGACTCTATGTACTACAATCTCATCACCACTTCACGCATCGTCTGCTTCTTGTCTTTGTGATAGGAATCAAAACTTACGTGTAGGAAAAATACTCGACAGTTTTTCAAATGTGAGGACGCCGTCTTTTTATAGCCTAAGAAATTTTTTCTAAAGTTTAGTAGTCACACAAGCCACATTGATGCTCAGAGTCATTGAAGTTTTTAAACTCGGCCCAGGTAACGCGTCTGGGTTTAATTTTTCGATTTTTGGTAGAGTTTCCAACAGGATTTTTAACGAATCAAAGTAAAGAGCTACTAGACAGTGTAATAGAATGTATGCCTCTATGGATCAGACGCTAGTCGGTCTGCATAACCTGCAGCGAGTTCTCAGAGAATGCCCTTTGCAGGAAGGATCCTTGCATAAACCGCAAACTCGCGTAGATTTCTTGGGTAGGTCCTTCAGGTTGAATGATATTTGATTCACCTCTGGTCTGATGCATCGGTGCGACGGTTTCTCTGCAAGCTGTCGTGGCTGTGGTGCTGTCGAATCAGTTGACGGTTATGGGGCAGGATCCTGAGACAAGCCATGAGGTAAGGACTGGGGAAGGTGACGATATGGAAACGGAGAAAGAGGATCTTGCTGTGTAAAGATCGCTCCAAGAGGCACGAGCGTCTGCGCTGGTTTAACTGCGAAACCACGATTTGGTAACTGAAGAGATTGGCGCATAACTTCGCAAGTACCTCCACCAGATGTAATGCTATCAGCCACTATCTTTCTGTCGGTCCACAGGTTGAAATGAATTTCAGATGCTCAGGTGCCTTGTAAAAAGCGTAGGCCATCTGTATGATTTTTATTCCACGATTTGAAGATTTCTGTCCAATTCGGTATAGTCTTTTCGGAGCATACAGGCAAACTTGGACTGGCATTGAATGCCCCAAGTCGTCGAATGATGTTTTGGTGGACACCACCTTCCAGGGTATTGTGCCTCTCGAACACCGATATACCCACAAGCCATACTTGTCCTTGAATCGCCGGTGGTATAAACTGAGTATACCTTCAGGCTCGCTGAGGTAACCTTTTGCTGCTAATTCCAAAAGGTTACGGGCCTCTTTCCATGCTTCTTTGTCAAAAAGAGGCCGGCCTGTGTGCGCGCAGCGCAACGGTCCAAACGTTATCAACACGTCGTAGAGAGATTCCACCATATCCCGTGGTGGCAATGCTACTCTTCGGACCCGGGCTTGCAGCCACTTCTTGCGGTGGCGCTGGACTAAAAATAAATTAAATCGTACTGTTAGCAGCTTTGTTACTTGTCTAAACATACCATAATCGAACGACATATTCTGAGCGTCCAGCACTCGCTTGACTTGAATGAAATCGTCTTTGTCCATTATCAGCATGGCATCGGTCAGTTTCCTCTGGAATTCCTGCCGAAGGCCATGCTTTTTGGGTATAGGAATGCGCTTCAGAGCGTGCCAGGTATCTTGTAGATCTATCGAGTGGATGGTATCGTTATCGGTATCCAAAGTACGCTCACGTACCATGGCATAAATGGGATCCAGTACACTGTGACCCAGCTCCTGGCTGCTGAGGTCAATGTATGAGGTATGAGGTATCAGGTATCACTAAAATCTGCCAGAGATTTCCCATCCGCAAGCTACAATACAGCACCGGGTATTAGGACGCGCCCTATCACTATCACCACGCGCGACTTCGTCACAGCTCGCGAGTGCCCAGATAACCGCGGTACTCCCCACCGCGGTACCCCCGCCCCCAACTCCGGCGCATAAGCCACTAATCCGGTGCTCTTCAGTTGTTCCGGGACAATCAGTGGTCACAATCCGAGGAGCGGGCGTGACTGACCGCAGTACCGCAGTACCGCAGTGCCGCGGTACAGCGGCTTAAGCAAAAGTGGGGCCCATCCGCAGTACCAAAATACCACAAGTTGCAAACAAGCCAAAAAGTCTGCATTTAAATAAGAATCGTTTGTAGGTATTTTTTTCCCTATAATTTTGGGTCATCCGTTGTAACATTACTTCGGAAGGCATGTTATGATACCTTTTTGCATTCGTTTGCTTTTACTTAAATTTTCGATACATCGCCTAACTAGGGCCGGGCTAATTCTGATAATGCTGATAATTTTATTTGCTTCACTACCTTTACCACCTAGAATGTACAGTAGCTGCACGTTATAAGAATAT
>JNDT01001012.1:0-12239 GCA_000697055.1 Saksenaea vasiformis B4078
TATTTTAGAAACATATAAAAGAAGACTCTTTGAATAATAAAAATCTTCATCTCAGTCTCGCTGACTTCTCCCGTCTCATATTCTTTTCTTAAAAGTCTTCTTTGATTTTTCAACGGTACCTTAAAGGAGTTGAGAAGGTAATCTGAGAATTGATTTACGTATAGTGGCCTCAGTATCAGATTGTTCCATTAGGTTCTACAAGAGCGAGGAAGATAGCCAGAGTGCAAAATCAACCTCGCACGCGGAGCAACGGAAGCGGAAGACATATGCTGCGCCGGGAACATTATAGCTATGAAACCAGAGTTCATTCAGCAGAAGTCAACCATTCATGAAGTTATAGCAAGGAGCAATCATATATTTGAGCTCTGGCCCAAATACCGCTGAGAGCATAAGTTAAATCAAAAGATATTCATGGAAGGCGAAAATGGAAGCTTGCAGCCAATTCGACTGCTGCTTTGAGTCACTGGAGGGGTACCTGCCCCAGATACTAGATAACATCACGCTGGCTACAAATAGAGGAATTTCAGAAAGGCGTGGATGTATATCGCATTACATGCAGATGACTTCGCTGAACAGGATGCTAAGGTGACGCTAAAGGGCTCAAAGATGTATAGATTTCATAGGAGAGTCGGAAGAAATGTGTGATTTTATTTCCATATATATATATAACCGGTAATCCAAATTTTTAACAGTTATAAAATGGAAGATTCACTATTCAAACGTGCTTGCACCGTAAAAATGTTTAATCGGTTTCGCCACACACCTTGAGATTCTTTACCCAAGTGAAGTTCTTTAGGTTGGGATCGTTTTTGTGGGCTTTCACTAGCGCTTCATCGTCAAAGCACATGTTCGGGTCGCAAGCATTCTCGAGCTCAGTGAAAGGTATCCATCCTTTCCCATTGATGAAGTTAAAAAGTTCCTCCTTGGTAAAACACTTGGACTCCGCAGTTTCCTTGTCACATACTTTGAGATTTTTTACCCAAGAAGCTCCCTGTAAGCTGCGGTCTCCTTGGAGGGCTTTCACTTGTTCTTCATTGTCAAAGCACACATTCGGGTCGCAAGGCAATAGCGCAGGAGGATAAGGTCTCAGTATGGGCGGCTTGACATAATCCATAAACTGCTCCTTGGTAGCACACTCGGTCTTCTTGTCACACACTTTGAGATTATCTACCCAAGGGAGTCCCTGCAACAAGGGTTCGCTTTGGAGCTCTTCAACCTTCAGTTTGTTCTCAAAGCACAAATTTGGGTCGCAAGGTTCCTCCTGCGGAGGAAATTCATGCCAGAAGGGCGAGTTGAGATAATCCTCAAACTCCTCCTTGGTAGTGCACTTGGACTTTGCAGTTCCTTCAGGCTTCTTTTTGGTCACATCACCGGGGGCTTGTCTCTTTTGCGTGGATTTCTTTCCAGTACCACTGAAATCATGATGTGGTTAGATCTTGCGTGATAACTTGTCGAGAAAATGCTTACCTAACACATAGAGTCTGGTCTACTTGCAAGCTGGCGCAACTGCCTTTAACTAATAGTTACAATTAGCCATATAAACCTTTGGCGGTTATTAGCATACCGGAAGGATTCCACTCTTTCAGTTGACCCGTCGTGATACCATACTGTGTCGCCAAGTTGTAGCACTGTATGCAGAAATTGTTGTTACTAAATCAGGACATAATACAATAGTATTGGTCTTACGTTATCTCCAGATTTGACAATGTGGGTTTGCTGACAATCGGAGGCTGGCGCAGCAATGGCCATGCTAGCTACGGCAGTGAGCGAAAGTACGGATAGTATCTTCATAGGCGAAGTAGATAATGAAAAAGAGCCTCGGACATCCTCTTCTTTTATATTGATACAGATCTAATGTCAAAGCGGTAAAGAAAAGTAAGAAGACACCAGCGGAGAATAGATGCAGCTCATTACATGACACTCAGAGATCAAAAAGAAACTTTTGATTTCTGCAATCTCAAGCACCAATGACAAAAGACCAGCGCTGAGTTTAATACTCAGATCAAGTACCTGGAGGTGGCGCATGGTCAGGTGTAGCAAGCCAGTTTCTTCATATGGATGTCGGAGGGACATATACTGGGAAGATATCGGTGCGGAGTACTAGCGGAAGGCATTAAAATTCAAGGGACGCGCTTACCCGTAACTGGGCTACTCGAGTATAATGTCAGCATTTGATAATACGTTATCACTCGCAAGTTGATGTTATGTGATGTATTATAGCAAGACTATACGAGTCAAATATCCTTCTTACAAATCATATTGGATAAGAACAAAGAGCACTCATGGAGTTGGTTAGGAACTGTTATTAATGAGAAACAGACGCACGCGTACCGACTGAAACTCGGGTTCGAGACTAGAAGCTCAAAACCTTCTGCATTTCATATGTGTTGATTTACAATCGGCGCACGATGGATAAGAAAGAAAACAAGCCTTCTTTCGGATCACTACACACATAAGCACGGCACCATTTCTATTTAATAAATTAAGGCCATGACGTCTATCTAAGGATGTGTTAATGCCATAGTGGAAACCCGTAAAGGCGCGCTTTTGTGCAGTTTAATTAGAGGGCCAGAACATACTGCTCCTATTGGCAGTAGTGGAGGAAAGTACATCGTGGGAGCTGAGTAGAACGGGCTCAGCAAGAAAAGTTCATATGTAACTCTGAAACTGATATGTTTTAAGTCATTAAAAACGTCCCGAAACCCCCTTTTCGACATCAGCCAGGATAGCTTTGATACTTTTCTCTGAGGTACTTGAATGAGTTTAACAAAAAATAAACGAATAAAAGTCTTTGAGACTGTTGGATATCTTTACTTCATTCCATTTGTCTGCCTATTTACATTTATTCGGTCTATTCGGTATCCAGATTTTAGCAAAAGTTTTTCTCGTTGGTGGGCGTCTATGATAGCAATTACTACTGTATCAGTGCCGCCTTGTTAATGTTCTCGGTGATGTCTCTATGGATTAGAGATTGAGCATAGTCTGTGGTCCAATATGGAGAAGATCACTGTAAATAGAGGTACGTTAATCTCAATCTCCCTATGATGGAATACATTTCGATAGGATAAATTCTACGACGGTCTACATATACTACATTCGCAATCAGCTTACTTACTACAAGCGCACCTTGACGTTCCTTGAATAAGTCATGCGCCTAACTGCGCACCAAGTTTTACACAAGTAGAAGTGTACTTTCTCATAGCTAGTACATTAATAGCATATATATACATATAAACCTTTCTTAGCATAAATGTGGCCTCTTCATAGATGCAACATTGCAATCAGGAGACAATATACCTGGAAAATTTCATAGATCGTAGATAGACAGCTTATACTTCATATAGCAACAAGGATTATACAGCTTCTGTACGAATTACATAATAAATAGATATCTAACGCGTCCAGAATTAATCAGCGGATCTACTCCAGATAGGGCTTGTAATGGGCGGGTCTTAACTGGGTTCGGACTTGTTGCACTGGGCCACTCTGTTTGGGCCCAGGCTTACGGGGCCGGAAATCGGGCTTTCTCAGCCCAACTTCAGGCCCTCCAGCAGAGGGTATCAACGAGCTTCTTGCAAGAAAGACGTAATATATACAGTCAAAATGATCCGTTGCTGAGAAATGATAGCCGCGGGAAAGGTATAACGCAGGATCTTCTATTTTGTAGCTAGTTTATGGGATAAGATGAGATGATCAGGGGAAAGGATCCTAAGATGGGTTAATGGCGTTGAAATGGGCAAGTGTTGCTTCGCTTTGACGTCTAAACCACTCCTTAACACCAGCCAAGGAGATGCCCAAGGTGGAACCATTCACCGCGGCGTCAAAGGTAACGTTACCACGGTTAACCATATCCAAGATAGTTGGCACATCCAATGGAGGAGGGATCATGGAGGGATCAATCTTTGGTGGTCCGCCGGGCTGACCCTCGTCTGGCGGGGTGGGGTTCGCCTTAGGCAATGCTCTGTCCCATGCAACATCTTCTCTGACCATATTAGCCAAATCATCAATGCGCTGATTGAGGACGTTGGGATTGACAAGCTCCTTGCTAAGTTTGACCAACTGCTGTTCGAATCGTGTCTTGAGTTCTGGGACACTGGTGAAGTTTAACAAGGGGCGTGTCATGGAGAAACCATGGTACTGTCTGTAATTGCCGCTCCACATGTCATTGAGCTTGACCATGGTCGACCCAAGACTCAGATCCACATCGGAAGGAATGTAAACCATTTTCTTGGACTTTGTATCGTAGTACACATAGTAGTTATCGATATTAGCGATGTAACCGTCCGAAAATCCGAGCAAGACTTCAAGTGCCATACTATTCCCGCCTATTTAGTATGTTGCAATTAATAAGTCCTAATACGTACTTGCGAATGACACTTTCAACGTCCACATGTTCTTCCCAAGCTTTAGCGGTGGCAGGTCCTTCTGTCAGGAAGCGAGAAAGTTCCATCAACTTGGTAAAATCAGCTGGTCCTTCTTTTGGCGGTTCCTTAATTCTATAGGCACCATCGGCATAGGCTGTCTCATTAGCGCCACGGGATGCCAGGTCGGAACGGGAGCCAGTAGTGGGAGAACCAGACATGCCTTGATACAAGATACCTTGGTCGAACTTTTCACCTCCAGCGAACTCATTCTGCAGCCAAGGGTTCTTATAGTTTTCGATGAAGCCATAGAGACCCATGGGACGGTCATTAAAGAATACTCTACGAAGGAAGATCAGCCACAGTTCCTCAAAAAATTCGCTTTTTGTTACCTGGCATAAGAGGTACCAGTAGTGGCGACACCAGAAGATTGAAGAATATCATAGACAATTTGTTCTCGCAGATATGATGGATCAGAAACCATGGAGAGCAACTTCAGTCTGCGGAATCCACGGAATCCTTTTTTGTCTTCTATCTTCAAATTGTATGCCAGCTTTGTTGACCATCGAGAACCACGACCTCCGAGATGAATCTTCACGTTGTTTACTTGTTCGATCTTATTTGGACTGTAGAAAGAAACGTGTGTAAATAAGCGTGAGCGGATACCCGAATAATTTGTCTTACGCAATGTATGTCATGTTGGTGAGAACTTGGTTGTCACCAGTCGAGTTTTTGTGCATCAAATCGATTTCGGCCTGACTACCAGAAAAGTACAATGTGGGAATCTGGCCATCAATGTGGAGATCCGTTTTGATGCGATTGATTATTGGTAACGGAGGAAGGACATTTGGTAATTTCGCGATATTCATGGTATTCCAGGTAGGGTTGTAAAACTCATATGGTGTGTTGTCTTTTGCGACAGGATGCATAAATGGCTCTTTCTCGACCACCTGGTTGTCTTTCAACTTGACATAGGTATATCCTTTGATAGCTTCTGGAGCTTCACCGGTAAAGACAATCGGGCATTCCGATGATCGACTCAAGGGGAAGGTGGTATCGTCAACGGTGACACCCAAAGTCTGTTGGTCACCCGCTGGAGAAATGACATGATAGGTGACATTTCGGCCGTAAGCTACTGAAGAAAGTAGGCACGCCGCAACTAAGAAGTGATCTTGTCAGAAACCCATTGTAAGAGACCATTAGCTTACTTAAACTCTTTTTCACTAGTATTAACATGACTAATGAATCTGTCAACGGAAAGTGTCGACTGCTTAAATACTTTTGGTGCTTTCCTGTTTAGGATGGAATAGGCCGCGTTAACTTCTTGGCATGAATTTTGACTTCGTCAAAAATTAAAAACGGGAAGCCAAGAACCAGTAGATGTTACACCTTACGTTTTAGCTTGCTGTGCTGAGCACCAGTTTAAGGGAAATTTTTTTGTTGCTGCATAAGATGACGAACGCCTGATGGTCGAGAGGAGCAAAAAAGAAGAAGGAGGTCTGATCTCTCGGAAATTCAGAATGTTTAATGCCCAAAAATGGAATGTGTGTCCATATGAGACCGATTATGCGCGAACTCAGTAGTCAAGACTCTAGCAGAGCGTACCAAACTTCTCTGCTCTTTTTTGATATATTCTGGCTGAACAGTTACGAGCAGCACAATTGGATTCAGGAGGAAGTAAAAGGAAATACTAAGATCATCGCGTAGGTCGGTATACACCTCCTCTACAGCGACATCCAACACGGTACCTGAATTTCGGTAATTTTTTGTTTCCCAAGTACTTCATGTGTTAAGCTAATGGAAACGGACCTTGCTTGTGTTAAGATGCCGCTTCATTGTTATCCTCTATGTATTCATAAGAATTACATCATTTGTTTCAATTGGTTTGCTACTAATTCTATTCCTCATGAAAGAAGTACATGTGCAAATTTATTACGGCGAGTTTGGGCCAAATTTTAGTAGATATCATGCGACAAGATCCCCCAATTTCTCCCTAGGTGGGAGCGCGAATATCCTTCTATGTAAAGACCTGTACCTGTTGTTACGCTGTATTTTTGACTTGTCGGTATAAGTAGAGATGTTTCCAGGTAGTGCCTAAGCGTAAACTTGATGACAGAGATAGCTGGTAAAATATAGAAAAAGATAGCTTTGGTAGATAAAAAGAGTTCGGTTTGTGTGAGCACCAGGTGTGGATTTGAGTCAAACACCAAGACTTGGATAAGCGGTAAAGCTTGAGGAAAAGAAAAGAAAAGATAAAATAGAGTAACTGTTGTCTGGATCGACAATATATAAAGATATCTGTTTGAAAAAGAGTATGATCGTTAGTAAAATCGTTGGTATGGTTACCTTTGTTCTCGCTATTGATTCTATCAATTAGAGATGTATGGAGGTGAAATAGAGATATCTCTCGGGTGATCAGCGAGTTGGATCGGAAGAAATATAGAATTTCGATAAAAGGAAAAGAAAATGTAAAAGAAAACGTAAAAGAAAATAAAAAGAGATAGCGGAATCAGCGTCGCTTGTAAATCAATCGGTTAGAATAAAAGAAAAATAGAGGAAAAGAAAAAAAAAGAATCGGTAGATTCTGGTTAACGGTGGTTTCTTGAGAATAACCAACGGAGGCAGAGCAATAAAAGGCGGCTTGTAGATAACCTTTGGAAAAGACCTTAGAGATCGCTAGAGTAGACCAAGAGAAGAATATGCTTTTGTTAACCTGATATTTTATTCATTGAAATGAGGGGGTATTTATACAAATAGATCGATACAAGCAAGGAAATAAAAGTTGGGAGGAGATAAGAAAACTAAGCGCTTGATGTTCAGTAAACCTGAGTTGCTTCGTTTTCGGTAAACCTGAGGTGCTTCGTTTTCAATTTACCTGTGTTGTTTCGTTTTCGATTTACCCGGGTTGCTACGGAGACTTTTCTTTCATGTTGGTTGAGAGCATGTGATCAGCGGTCTTTAATTTGTATGGCGGCAGTCCTTTTTATGTGTTTGCTTTATGATTTCTTTTATGCGCGTCATGCTTTTTTTCTGTCATCCCCATTTTTATTTCTCCTTTTGCTAGCACATATATCGATATTGATAAAAAAAATTAACGAAAAGATAAATAAGAAAATAAAAAAATGGATGTTCACACCGTCTTTCCGTAAAGCAACTGCAAAAAAAAATGATGAAGATTATAGGCCAGCACGCCATAAATTTTATTATCTTTTGAGGACACTTAGAGCAGTCGTGTCCTGTCACCCAATTTCATATTACCATGCTCATGAATCAGACCGGGATATATGAGGTAGCAGCAAGTTTTATCGTCAAGATGACCGATTAAGCATTCTATTTGTGACACTTCTACCAGTGTCATGCGAGAAGTCACTCGCTTCATGTAGTATGGAGTTCCATTAGCAGTCTGTCGCACATCATACACATTGACCAAAGCTAACCACCCAGTGGACACGCCATCCTGCTTGTGAAGAAGGTACGTAATGACCTCACCAAAATACAGACGCTCTTCCGGGCGAACACTGTTTTGCAGTCTGGCATGCAGGTCGATCATTATGCTCATCTTGACGAAATAAGCAGCTCTGCTGCTTCTGTTTTTCATTGCAGAAGACTCCATGACTGTCTCGCTAACATAGAGCCTGTGTGCAAGCTAGACTTCTCGATCAAGTTGGCGGACAGGAACACCCCAAAGCCTTGCAAGTAACATCAGCATGCATGCAAACTGAGCAACTTTCCAGGAAATACGGTCTTGACGCTAAATTAACCACTATGAGCAATTAGGACGCTGTGCATCAAATTTGAATGTAACCCGGAGGTCAGAGACCAAAAGAAAAGAGAAATAACTTACAAGATATTGAACATGTCTAAGAGGTCCTCCACTTGGCTTTCATTTATTTTCATCTACAATACTTCGCAGCAACTTCATGCTGTTCCTCATTTGCTCAATATCTTCCTATAGTAGTAATTGATCATAAAATGGGAAACCGGATATTGGAATAATGTGATACAAAGCTTTGGACTTACTGCCTTTAGGATAGACTGGTATTGGCGTTGACAGGACGGTACAAGTGGTACATAGGGAGGAGGAGGTATCTCTTGTAGCGTCATGGCGTTGTCGTCGTTGAATTCAATAGTATACGTCCGAAACAGTACCAAGAACTAGTTCTTATAATGTCTAGCGCTAAGATCTCCCAAGATCGCATGAAATAACGTTGCGTTCATGCCAAGACAAGGGAAGTACATTGTCGATGAACACAAATAGAAGCCATAGAAGCCTTTTGAGAACGCGCCGTAAGTCAGGTTGGTAATCATGGGTCCTTTGGACGTGTCTAAACGGTCGTTCATGTTGGGGTAGCGAAAGGCGATGTAGAATCGTTCCTTAATGACATCCGCCATCACAAAGTATTCTGGGTACTTATTTGGAGGTAAAGGGCATCTTCGACTGCGGAGGCTGTTGTTAATTTAAAAATGCCTTCCTCGAGCAATACTCTGATAATGTCACATGTGGTTGATATGTTGGAACATAGAATCAATCGTAAGAACAGGAGGAACATTCACCACACCGCACAACTAATTGCTTAGCCTTAGCATGCTTGTTACTAAGAACGATTATCTTGAACTGTTCAAACGATTTGTCTGACGCGTTACAGCCCTCATAAAGTCCATGGCTATGAGGACTAGCATGTTGCATGATACAAACGTTGTCCTTTCACGTAAACTTGGCCTTTGCAGAGCACTGTAGTAAAGCCAATTTGTCATTGCATGAAGGACAAGTTCTCTCCACGCTTGCTCCACGCTTAGTTTCCGCAATGGTTGGTCGATTATACCGCTGCTAGATATCGTGTATCAGAATACAAGTTATACGAACGATAGTGAAGTGATAATTGCCTTATATTTAGTACAATTAATACTTATGCAGGCCATCGCGCCGTTGCATTTCTTAGTGATGATACGATCACCGTTTTTTTATTAGTACAACTTTCTCTTTTCGGCATGCTCCAGTCGATATCACAATTAACTACATGAAGCCCCGTTTCCTCGTTAATGGGAGCAGCACGGGTAACAGTAATATCGTCTGTAGGAGAGTGCTCAAAACTGTCTCGAGTTGACGACTTTTCCTTTTGCTGACGCAAGTAACCCCGTGTAACTTACCACAAATTTTTCAACACTGGTCTGTCAATAAACTCCGTCTTTAAACTTCCGCCAAAAATGGTGGAGAGTAGGAATGCCGCACACAAAAAATCGCCCAAATACCGCCCTCCTTGGTGGAGAACCACCCAGAAATCGCCCACCTAAAAGTCACCCAATTACCGCCCTCTTTGATGGAGAGCCACCCAAAAAACCGCCCACCTAAAAACCACCCCTTAAAACACTCATCGCAGTAATAAATTACGGCGCCACGCCAATGTGTTATTTGTATCGCTTACAATCCAATTGTGGATCCCCATTTTTTGGTAGTTTTGCGAAGTTTTTATCAGTATCCTTGTGCCACGTTTTAGAACCTTTGTTAGACTGCAGCGTTGTCGTTATTTCACGCAATTAGAGCTGACAGACCTTCCTTCTCGACTTGTTGTATTTAAATGTTTGTAGTGACAAATTTGTTAAAAATGCAACGATATAGAGAGAGATTAAAACGCAAGAATTAAATAGTGGAAGATGCTATAATAATCTACGCTTACTTTGAATAAGTCTGTATCAGCTTAGTGTATTTGACTAAACTTGAATCCCTCCACATCCCTATACGAGTACTGCCGAACAAGAATATCATGATTTCTGGAACATGAATTATATTCATACACAGTTATCGACTGTTGAGCGATATTCGAAATACGCAGGGAAATCTCCAGTTTAAGCTGAAAGACAATTCCACGGATGAATGCCCACTTACAGTTTAGAGCCAAGGTGCAAGCAGCTGGAGAAGGCATCAGCTATTTGACATAAGACTGAATCATGAAGATCCACTAATGCAAGGTATCGTGGAACTACGAAGTCCTTCGGACGAGGTCGATGGTACTCCCCCAGAGACCGCGCCACTTCTCAGGGCCGAAGCCTACAAATCTGAGATAAACCTTGCCGTTTCAGAAGAGAGCTATAAAAGAAAAGCGGGAGCGGGTAGCAGCTATGAACTAAGCTACAAGATTACCTAACAATAACCGCCTACAGATCCCGTAGGACAAGTTAAGTCTTTGGCCTCCTCCCATGACAAGACTGACAACAGTTGATCCATCGAGGGCCTCGTACATGTAGCATAAAGACAGGTATATAAATTTGTTATAATAAATCAATGTAAGCTGTTCATGTGATGGATTTATTTATGCCGTTGGTTATTTTACAAAATCAGAGAAAGGAAGAAGGAAGAACTGAGGAAATAAGAATCTAAGATTGAGTAGTGGCATTGAAATGAGCAAGTGTTGCTCCGCTTTGGCGTTTAAACCACTCCTTAACGCCAGCCAAGGATATACCGAAGACGGTACCATTCACAGCCTCTTCAAAGGTGACGTTGGCACGAACTCCCATGTTTATGATTGTAGGCAGATCCAACGGCGGAGGAATAAAGGAAGGACTCGGCGGGCCACCAGGCTCACCATTCTTTGGCGGGTTGGGATTCGCCTTAGGTAACACCTTATCCCATGCAACATCTTCT
Organism: Saksenaea vasiformis B4078; assembly: GCA_000697055.1. Lineage (NCBI taxonomy): Eukaryota > Fungi > Mucoromycota > Mucoromycetes > Mucorales > Saksenaeaceae > Saksenaea > Saksenaea vasiformis. Next base: position 11,002 of record JNDT01001012.1, read on the forward strand.
CTGACCATATTAGCCAGATCATCAATGCGCTGATTGAGGACATTGGGATTGACAAGCTCCTTGCTAAGTTTGACTAACAGCTGTTCGAACCGTGTCTTGAGTTCTGGGACGCTGGTGAAGTTTAACAAGGGGCGTGTCATGGAGAAACCGGGGTACTGTCTGTAATCACCAGTCCACATGTCGTTGAGCTTGACCATCGTTGCTCCAAGACTAAGGTCGACATCAGATGGCAAGTAAACCATCTTCTTGGACTTCGGATCGTGGTATACATAGTAGTTATCCAAATTGGCGATATAGCCATCCGAAAATCCGAGCAAGACTTCAAGTGCCATACTATTCGCGCCTATTTAGTATGTTGCAATTAATAAATCCTGATACGTACTTGCGAATGACACTTTCAACGTCCACATGTTCTTCCCAAGCTTTAGCGGTGGCAGGTCCTTCTGTCAGGAAGCGAGAAAGTTCCATCAACTTGGTATAATCAGCTGGTCCTTCTTTTGGCGGTTCCTTAATTCTATAGGCACCATCGGCATAGGCTGTCTCATTAGCACCACGGTAGACAAGATCGGAACGGGAACCGGTTGTGGAAGAGCCACCCATGCCTTGATACAAGATACCCTGTTCGAATTTTTCACCTCCGGCGAACTCATTTTTCAGCCAAGGGTCCTTATAGTTTTCAATAAAGCCATAGAGACCCATTGGACGGTCATTAAAGAACACTCTATGGAGAAATATCAGCTATAATTCTCTAAAAGTTATATTCTTTCGATTACCTGACATAAGAGGTACCAGTAGTGGCGACACCAGAAGATTGAAGAATATCATAGACAATTTGTTCTCGCAGATATGATGGATCAGAAACCATAGCACGCAACTTCAGTCTGCGGAATCCACGGAATCCTTTTTTGTCTTCTATCTTCAAATTGTACGCCAGCTTTGGTGACCATCGAGAACCACGACCTCCGAGATGAATCTTCACGTTGTTTACTTGTTCGATCTTATTTGGACTGTAGAAAGAAACGTGTGTAAATAAGCGTGAGCGGATACCCGAATAATTTGTCTTACGCAATGTATGTCATGTTGGTGAGAACTTGGTTGTCACCAGTCGAGTTTTTGTGCATCAAATCGATCTCGGCCTGACTACCAGAAAAGTACAATGTGGGAATCTGGCCATCAATGTGGAGATCCGTTTTGATGCGATTGATTATTGGTAACGGAGGAAGGACATTTGGTAATTT
>JNDT01001014.1:0-24077 GCA_000697055.1 Saksenaea vasiformis B4078
TAGGATCTATTGGATCAATCCAATGGCGTACGCGTACAAGGCTCTTTTGGTCAATGAAATGCATGGGCAGAAGTACTCTTGCGAAGGTCTAGGGAACGCTGTTCCTTTTGGTCAAGGTATACTGATCTGTCTAACATTTCGTACTCACGCTGTGTCTTTGCTAGGCTACGACGACTGGCGCTATAAAGTGTGTACAATGGCAGGTGGTCGACCTGGCCAGGACTATGTCGAAGGCGACAATTATCTTTTAGATGAACTTTTGTATAACCCATGGGAAATGTGGGCCCCTGATTTTGTTGTAGTTGTTGCGTTTTTCATTTTCTTCACATTAGCGACCGCCCTAGCCATGGAGTGGGGCGGTTTTAGTAAGGTCGGTTCTTTGACAAAATTGTATTTGCGTGGCAAAGCGCCCAAATCTCGTACAGCCGAAGAAGAAAAGGGAAGACGTCAACGACAAGCGCGAATTAGCGAAGAAATGGATACAATCGCTACTGGAACCACCTTTTCATGGCACCATATCAATTACACTGTGCCAATCAAGGGCGGCTCTATCCAGCTACTTAATGATATTGCTGGCATCGTCAAGCCAGGCCATCTAACAGCACTTATGGGTTCATCTGGTGCAGGAAAAACTACACTACTTGACGTGCTCGCACGTCGTAAGACATTAGGAAAGGTGGAAGGACGTGTTTACCTAAATGGTGAGGCGTTAATGAACGATTTCGAACGTATCACTGGTTACTGTGAACAGATGGACATCCATCAGCCAGCAGTAACAGTACGCGAAGCACTTCGGTTTTCTGCCTACCTCCGTCAGCCTGCAGATGTGACCAAACAGGAAAAGAACGATTATGTCGAAAAAATTATACAGCTTTTGGAGATGGAAGACATTGCGGACGCTCAGATTGGTGAAGTTGAAACTGGTTTCGGTATCTCGGTTGAAGAAAGGAAACGACTAACAATCGGCATGGAGCTGGTTGGCAAACCCCAGCTACTGTTTCTGGACGAGCCCACGTCAGGACTCGATGCTCAAAGCTCTTACAACATTATTCGATTTATCCGCAAGCTTGCCGATGCTGGTTGGCCCGTACTTTGTACCATTCATCAGCCTTCATCTATCCTCTTTGAACACTTCGACCATCTCCTTCTATTGGTTCGTGGCGGACGAACGGCCTACTACGGCGAAATAGGCAAGGATGCGCGCATAATGATTGATTACTTTGAGAAGAACGGAGGGCCAAAGTGCTCTCCCGACGCAAATTCCGCTGAGTACATTTTGGAAGTGGTGGGAGCTGGAACGGCTGGTAAGGCCACACGCAACTGGGCTGACGTATGGGCCCAATCATCCGAGGCCAAGTTACTTGAAGCCGAGCTAGAAGAAATCCATCAGTCAGCAAACCAACACCCCACACGTCCCGCACTGACCTATGCAACTTCTTTTTGGACACAATTCCGTCTTGTGCACAATCGTATGGCACTTGCTTACTGGCGTTCACCTGACTATAATATTGGCCGTTTCATAACCATCATGGCCATCTCACTCATAACAGGATTTACCTACTGGAAGATGGGCACTACGACTTCAGATTTGATGAACCGTCTTTTTGCTTTATTTAATACTCTCCTAATGGCATACATTCTGATTCTTTTTGCCCAACCTAAATTTATGACGGAACGCATGTACTTCCGCCGAGAACACGCCTCCCGTTACTATGGATGGGTCCCTTTCGGTCTATCTTCCATCCTTGTAGAGATCCCCTATATCTTGTTTGTGGCCACTTTCTTCATGTCTGGATTCTACTGGACTGCGGGCCTCACTAACACGTCCGACGCTGTTGGCTATTTTTACTGTATTTCCATCTTCTTCGTTTTCTTTGCCGTCACACTTGGTTTCGTGATCGCTTCAGTCTCCATCAGCCCTACGATGGCAGCGGTTGTCAATCCCTTGCTGATTTCCATGTTGGTACTCTTTGCAGGCATGCTGCAGAGCCCTTATGACATGCCTCACTTCTGGAGTGCTTGGATGTATTGGCTAAGTAAGTCGCCCGTTTCTCTGTGTAACCAATTCTCATGAGGACATTTTAGATCCTTTCCACTATTTCATTGAAGGCCTTGCCGTGAATGAACTGGTCAATGTCAAGGTGACTTGCAGCAACGAGGATATGGTCAAGTTTCTACCACCGCCAAACACAACCTGTGGCGACTATCTAGCGAACTTCTTCATGTCAGGTGCTCCCGGCTATGTTGACAACCCAAATGCTACACAACCGGAACACTGTGGCTACTGCGCCTACTCGTCGGGTGAACAATTTTACACGATAACGTATGGATGGGATGTGGCGAACAAATGGCGCAACCTCGGAATTATCATCGCTTTTTGGATTTTCAACGTGTTTCTCTTTCTAGCACTCGTTTATATGACGCGAAAGGATAGACGCTAGACTCGCATTATGTATCTTTTCTAGTATTTTTACAATCTGCATAATAAAAGGAAGAAGGTAAATGGTAAACCTTGGATTCGTAAATGTCTTCCTGTCAAAGGCGTTTACATGATATCGTGGATGTTAAAAAATTTTCACCGTAGAGCCCTGGTCAAGAAGAGACTGACTTCAACCGCCGGTCTAATCGAAACACGCTGCAGAGGGAATTCAAGCGACACACCATCCAGCGATCTATCACGAAAAAGTCGGTGCTGCTGGATGTGACAAATTTGCTTAGGAGTTTATAGAGCTTAAACGATATACGGGAGCATATGAGCAGCCCTGGATGTGTACTCCATCAAAAAGCATATCGAACGAAAAGTGAACAAAGCGGAAAGATTCACTCCTGTCGTTAGTTGCCAATTATATCCCGTTATTCTACACGTCCTAATTGAAACGGGAAAACGCATAAACATAACGCGCGCAAGGTTCACTGCTCCTTGGCGCAAAGTCGTTTGGCTGATGCAAATAATAGTATTGTCATAGGTCAATAGGGAGAGGCACTTCTTTATTTGCAGATAGTGACGACACCTTGTTGCGTAGCATGAAAGCAATACACAGAAATTTACCCGCTTTTAGGAATTCGGAAGAGCAAGGATGATAGACTAGACCTAGTCTAAATGAAGACTGCCTCCTTAACTCATCATACCCATGCTTTCTTCGTGTCAATTGGATATTCCCAATTCCCTCAGAGAATTCACATCACACCTACGGATCCATTATAGAGGGACGATTCGAAAATCTTGGACCGCTTCGTGATTAGTCTTCGAAGAATCCGATAATTTTTTTGGACATAACGTCGATGTACATGGACAAGCATAACACAAACATTGGCGCCTTCAAGCACAAAAAGATGGGACGAACCGCAATAACAAAAAAAAAAAAAAAAATACTGGATTTTGAGCACACATTCACGTCATCCAAATATTACGTTGCGTCGACACCAACTCAATTCTGCGGTGTGGAGCAGCATATCTTTGCACAGAGAATCAGGTACCTTTGCTTTTGAACCGAAGGTGTATTGCGCTGGTCTATTGTAATAGGTTCCCCACCGGAACAATCGAAACGTGTAAAGTGACCGTATTTAAAGGGACGCATGAATTTCTTTTTTTTTTCTTTGGTTCCGTTTCCCACATGAAACGTCCCCGGTACGTACTGGAGCTGATTATACACACAGAAACTCATGTCTTTTGATCGATTGTTTAGATTAGACCCATTGGTCGTTAAATTTTGACACTGGCCACCCCATGGAAGCCATCCACCTCCTCTCCCAACCCCCACCGAAATGGTACCGGGGGTGGCACCCGCGAGTGCGTGGGATTACCCTTCGGGGGTAAGTAAAATGACATCCAAGTATTATTCCATTTACTGACCCTGAACAAGTTTTTATGCTGTCTGTGTAAATTTCGCGTCTATCGAGGGGCCACGTTGATGTAAGTAGTGTATGAATTCGTTGCCAACTTATGCATTAACGAACGCATACTTGATTCTTTTCTTAAAGTAAAGTGGCTTCTCATGAACGCAAAGTTTATATATAGATTAGCGTAAAGATTTGTTCAATAAACAGTAGATTTGGAGGGAATGACTCTGAGGGACTTCATGTGCAGATACAAGGAATAGCTCGCGAGTGCACGGTAACATTATATCAATGTGTTCCAAGAAACCATTCCATGGAGCGACGCCCTCTTTTGATCGAATCGGTAAATGGATGAGTTGTGACAACACGAACTTACGTTATCGTATCAAAGATTCTATTAGCAATAGCGTAAAACACGTTCGCTCCCGAAAGTGACAGTGATGGTAACAAATTTGAGCTACCACGTCGGAGGTCGGATAAGGTTAGAGAAACGGCATGGCGAAAGTCATGCGTAAAGTGTATTTTTCGTGGAACATGAACCGAGCCCACACTTTACTAACACATAAATAGAGATTGAATTCCCACCCACTACGCCTTTTTCGCTATTTTGAAGGGAATATACGTATTGAGATGGTTCTCGAAAAGGCTCTCGGTAAAAACGGACCCCAGGTCCCCGCTGTTGGATTGGGATGCATGGGGTAAACAAAAAAAGAAATGAAGATAAGAGGCGGACACAGTGCTTACGCGATCTTGTTTGCATAGAATGAGCGAGTACTATGGAAAAGTTGACGATGAAGAAAGCGTCAAGACACTGGAACATGCAGTGAAGTTGGGGTAAGTCAACGATAACTGTATAAAAGCGGCTGTCTCAAGTGTATTTACTATTTAGGTGCACGTTCTGGGATACTGCTGACATGTATGGGTGTGGCCACAACGAGAGGCTTTTAGGACGTGTTCTCAAGGAACACCGTGACAAAATATTTCTCTGTACCAAGTTTGGTGTTGTTCGTGATGAACAAGGCGTATTTCATGGAATCTGTGGTAAACCAGAGTATATGCGCCAGCAATTTGAAAAGAGTATCAAAAACCTTGGCGTTTCCTATGTGGATCTCTACTACCTTCATAGAGTGGACAAGGATACGTAAGCATCCAACAGGTCGAAACGGTAGGCTTATCATTAACGTGATGGTAGACCTATTGAGGAAACCGTCGCTGCCATGGCAGAGTTAGTGAAGGAAGGCCGTGTTCGTCACATCGGTCTTTCCGAATGTTCTGCCGAGACTCTTCGTCGTGCTTACAAGGTTCACCCTATCGCAGCAGTCCAGATGGAATACTCTCCATGGACCTTGGATATTGAGAAGGATGGTTTGTTGGAAGCAGCACGTGAACTAGGTGTCAGTATTGTTTGCTAGTAAGTAACGGAGCACATCATCTTTCGGGAACCTAATGCACAATACAGCACGCCTCTTGGTCGTGGATTTCTTACAGGTGCAATCAAATCAATCGATGATTTGGCTCCGGATGACTCCCGCCGGCGCAACCCCCGGTATTCTCCCGAAAACTTCCCAAAGAATATCGAAATTGTGTACAAGATTGAGAAACTTGCAGCAGCCAAGGGTGTCGCACCGAGTCAGTTTGTTTTGGCATGGATACTTGCTCAGGGGCCAGAATTTATTGTAATTCCTGGTACAAAGAAGATCAAGTACATCGAGGAAAATTTTGCAGCTCGAGACATCGAACTAACGTCGGAAGAAATCTCACAAATGAGAAAGATTGTGGACGAAGCAAATGTCTACGGCGAACGCTACGCTAGCTCTCGATCTACAAATACTAAATAACAATCGTGTGCTGTAATTATATGCAATTCCTACTACTATTGTCCTCATCCGTCACTGAGATGCCCTATTGTGGAAATTGACAAGCTTCTGCCACAAACTGCTTGCTCTAACGCCATCACTCCGTTTCACCTCATTTCGATCGCCTACCACAAACGTTAAACTCGGGAATAAACCATCAAACTATTTGAGCGCATTTTATTGTTCGACTAGCGTGAAATATGTACCTAGCAAGCTTAAGATGTGTCAACTGAGAAAGCTGCAGGAAGATAGGGCTTGCTCTTTGGTCGTTGGTTTGCTGATAACTTGTAGATTTTAATTATAAGCTTCAGCTTTTTTCTTCATTATATCAAATGTATATGACGATCACGACGTTGCTAGGACTATTTCCGTATTGATTACTGTCGATTGTATCATCCAAGTGCCCTTTGTTTCACCTGATTATTCAGCTTACCGCGATACTGTTTGACGTCTTGTTTTGGCTACTTGATGGCCGAACCGGGATATCTGCGAGACACGGATGTTAATGATAGCTTCAATGTGCTACAATTTTTTGCCGAGCCTGTGTCACGGACCATCTTCCGGAAATGGATACATCCATACTCCAATGAACTATTGTGGCATCATAGCTGTATGAATGTGCTCTCTCTTACATATCAAAGAGCTTAAAGAATTCATATGCTTTGGAAACAATTAAATCCAGCCATTGAAGAATCCTTCTCGAGCGATAGGAACAGAAAAGCCAACCCGAACTAGCCCCTCATCTATATAGCAAAAGGTCTGACCAGTTTCATAAAGTTGGCTTTATATCTTTTACTTGTATTTGTCGTATGTGAAGCTCTTTTCGTGATGATTATAGCTACAGGTGGCGTACATGTATGCTTTGTATTTTTCCCTGTAGAAAGTCTGCTTTAAAAATGAACTTATACAAGGGTATACCATTCGATTGCATTTGCAGCCTCCTTAGACAGCGCAGTTTCTTAGGCTTTGCAATCCATTTACGGAGGAGACCTAATTAAGAACATTAGGTAAGGAATTAGTCATGGTAGTTACTTTTCTGGTGTATCTTGAATAACATGTAAGTACTTTGATCTACGTAATCTTCTACGGGCGAACAGATAAGTATGCCGAAACCATTTCTTTTTTTGTAAATGATTACGCTCTCAGTTGCCTAGCATGAAATACACCAACGTACGCCTTTCCAGATTAGGAAAGCTATTGCGCGTCCGTTTTTCTGGGGTTTATTTCCAAATTAGGAGTTGATATTGTACCTCAGATCCCCGTCCTAAATTAGATCTACACGCCCAAATGGAAGACCTGAACTTGCGATAGAAGGGATCAAGACAATCGTCTTTTTGATTCAGTTCAAAATATAGTAGGGAAGTACGTTATTACAAAGCAAAATTGGAGTGTTCTTTTGTCAATCGTGGTATTTCCAGATTCATGCTTGAAACTCCGAATTGCTGTGGCAAGCTTATTTCTGGTACACAATCATCACGGCCCTGAAAAAAACTTGCTGCGCACGGATCAGTAGATAGTGGACAACAGGAATTAATATAAGATATTTAAACCATTTTTAATAATAAAAGCGAAAACTTATGAACATGGATGAGGCAAACAGAAGAAACTTTCGTGACAATATCAGTCTAGTTAGGATATCAATCAGTGATGCATAATTTTTTTTAACAGAGCGCTAATGATGCTTGCGTGTTTGACTTGGTCAGGGAGTAAAACATGGCGGCAATCACGGTAGTAATAGCTTGAGGCTGACAGGACGGAAATTTTTTGATCTGATACGGCTAAATAGCTTGCCGCTGTCGGAGACGGCGTAAACAAGGCATGTCTCTTGCGTAAGTGAAATGAAGGTTTCACACGTTTCATGAAAGATTTAAATACGATTCCAATTTTCATCCATTGCTGCCCAATACACTACTCTAAAGTCTAAAAAACAAATAACTTCAATTATGGTTCTCGAAAAGCAACTCGGTAAAAACGGACCCAAGATCCCCGCTATTGGATTGGGATGTATGGGGTAAGGAGACAGAGATACGCTGTGTTCAAAACATTCACCCAATTTTTTTTTTCGCGTAAAGCATGAGTGAATTCTATGGAAAGCCTGACGATGAAGACAGCGTCAAGACATTGGAACACGCAGTGAAATTGGGGTGAGTACAAGGGCGATTTTAATAATAAAGGGATTGGACTAATCGGGTATATTATAGATGCATCTTCTGGGATACTGCTGATATGTACGGTGTCGGTCACAATGAAAAGCTCATTGGACGTGTTCTCAAGGAACATCGTGACAAGGTCTTTATCTGTACCAAGTTCGGCAATGTTCGCGACGAGGAAGGCAATTTCCTTGGAGTTAGTGGCAAGCCAGAGTACATTCGTCAGCAATTTGAAAAGAGTATCAAAAACCTCGGTGTTTCCTATGTGGACCTCTACTACCAGCACAGAGTGGACAAGGACACGTAAGCATCCAATAGATAGAACGATACGCTTATCATTAATCGTCGCTGTAGACCGATTGAGGAAACCGTTGCAGCCATGGCAGAGTTAGTGAAGGAAGGTCGCGTTCGTTATCTCGGTCTCTCTGAATGTTCTGCCGAGACTCTTCGTCGTGCTTACAAGGTTCATCCTATTGCAGCAATCCAAATGGAATACTCTCCATGGACCTTGGATATCGAGAAGAATGGCGTACTGGAAGCAGCACGTGAACTAGGTGTCAGTATTGTTTGCTAGTAAGTAACAGAGAACGTCATATACATGTATCCTAAGACGACATAGTGCACCCCTTGGTCGTGGATTCCTCACTGGTGCAATCAAATCCATCGATGACCTGGATCCTGATGACTTCCGCCGCTACAACCCACGTTATTCTCCCGAAAACTTCCCGAAGAACATCGAGATTGTTCACAAGATCGAGAAACTCGCAGCCAAGAAGGGGGTCACACCTAGTCAGTTTGTCTTGGCTTGGGTACTTGCGCAAGGACCAGAATTCATTGTTATCCCTGGTACAAAGAAGATCAAGTACCTCGAGCAAAACTTTGCGGCGGGTGATGTTAAACTGACACAACAAGAAATTGCAGAAATGAGAAAGGTGGTCGATGAAGCAAACATCAGTGGCGAACGTTACCACCCTGCTCACATGGCAGCCGTTAACCAGTAAACTTGCCTTAGTCCCATTATCATGAATTGTCACAGTAATAAATGGTTTTGTTCTATCTGTAAATTACCCCTATCTGGTGATCTGTAATAGGAAACATTGATATCCATTTTGATATTATGTACGTTGGGCATTACGGCCAATTGAGATGCATGATAAGGCGGACATGCGTGGACTGAAAAAGGTTGAATTTCTCTGTCGTACTGAGCTTTCTAGTATCTCTTTTGATGTGTCTAATGAGAATGGAATTGTGCGGATCCGATTTTGATTGGGTGCGCTCAATCCAAATAGAAATGCATGTCCGATTGGGGATCTCGCATTTACAGCGAGCCTATTGCGACGGACTTATCAACATCAAGAGTCGGCCCTTTCATAATGCGTGAATTGAAGGATACACTTCGATCATATACTTGGGTAACACTGTCTTGCACAGACAGCGTATGAAACAGTCAATGAGATTGAGGATCATCTTTGGATGCATTCCCTTATAAACGGCCTAGAAAGTCCTGTTCTCTTTTTCTCTTCTTTACGTTTTGTTTATTTTCTTCTGTATGCGCTATTGCAGTAATCCATTCATGTGAAACCTCCTTAACAGAATGCGTATGTCCTGGATGGGAATACAGCGTATATACTGACAGCCACTTTTCCATGTGTAGCTCTTGGTGGCTTTACTCTTTGCCCAGATTTTCTATTGTTTCATTTCTCGTACAATGGATTGGCTCCACCACGGTCCCAGCCCATGCATTGGGGTTACATAAACGCGAAGTGAAATAACAAAGCACCATCAAAGCACTCCTCGTGAATGGCTGTACGCTACTCCAATAAACTTTGCTGTATGAGGAATCGGGTTTCGCGCAAATTTCTGCTCACAGATGATATATCAACAATGTATGCTTTATTTTCTCTCAATACAAACATGGTCCCTTCATGGATTCAGAAGGGATACAGGATAGCGTACATTGCCACTCAATAAGCAGTAGAAGATGATCTCAAAATCATCTATTACTTTTTCACTGACTTTAAAAGTTCAGTTGCTTCAGAGCGCACAGTCCCATGCATAATAGTGTACACAATTTATAAATCGAGTCTTTTTTTTTTAATACCAAGAAACACAAAACAAAGGATATCATGTTCACAACAGATGGAAGGAGAAGAGATATCAAGCCTTAGGTGTACTTCCTTCAACCGAACCATTGCTGACCTGTTGCGGAGTTTGAGTATCTTGCAAGGCTTTGCTGTCAAAGAGCATGTTCTCTAATTCCTTGGTTGCCTGTGGAGACTTGAAATCGATACTAAAAATGGGCTTTAAAAAAACCATCTTTTCGTTTGCCATAGGCTATTATACCTCTTAATTCCTTTGAACTCATACTGGTCTTTATCGACTTGGTCGAAATAATGGGCTTTCCACTGAATTCCTTTTTCATCACGATACTTTGCATCTTCCCGTTGCTTATCTTCTATTTCGATTTTCCCATCTGTTGCGGCATCCATGTCATTCCGGACGAGCGCCTTGCTAACTTTGGACCAAAGTCTACGGTCCGCTAAGTAATCGAAAATCGCGAAACCCTGTTGCACCTCCGCTCACCTTCTAGATTCGTTGGCTTCCTGGTCATTTTCCGTCGCCACTTGTTTCGGAATAACAACCGCGGTTTTTACATCAAAGAGTGTCGATTTACTCGATGCCTTTTTTTAAACGGTGATAATGAATTTCCATTGTCCAGCAATCCTTTCTGACCTTGGGCATTTTCAAAAATATTTCACCTGACCATTGACCCGAGATCTCAAAAAGTACTTCTCCCGTCGATTCTCGTTTGACTTTACCCGCAAGTGAGTTGTATTGACCAGAGAAGATGCCCTGTTTGTTTCATTCGAGGTCAAGATGATGTTTTAAACACCAAAATATATAGGTTGCTGAGCCTGTGTCCTTCTTTTTTTACCTTTGTCTTGAAATCTAATTCACAAACCAAATCACTTGTGCGGCATCTGACGAAACAGCTATCGCCAAGCTCCAAAACCATTTTGCCGACTACCAAGTATCAAATGAATACGAATGCTTGAAAATGGTATGGCTTACATAAAATTCCTCGGGCATACATGTTTGGCATGGTAAAATCATAGCGTTCGTTGTGCAAATTGGTAAAGGTGATGTATGAATCGCCTTCCATTAAGCTGGCTACACTGTTGCCAAGGAAGCGGGATTTGGGGCGGATGTTTCCTTGAATGAAAATTCCGTTTTCGGGGCTGCCATAAAAGTATGTGGAGATAGGTGGATGATGAGATACTTGTTCAGCTACATAAAACGCGTTTGTTCCATCTTCATATTTCCATTGGCATCTAAAAAACTCGCCTAAGACAGGGTTATATGGTTTTTTCACACCCTAAAATGATGGTTCGTCATTGTTTCAGTTGTAGTAATAACAAGGTTTACCTTTGGCTTTATATGCCATCCAGAAAGAAAGTATCGTACAACATCTAAGAATCGTTGTAATGGATCCGTCTTTTTGCTTGCTCTATAATATAATAGTTTAGTAGAGTAAAGAAAGGGAGAATTGAGTTTATCAGTTTACTCTATGAGTAGGTGTGAATGACTCATAAAGTCAGTAATTCTTTCAAGCATGCTGCGAGGTTCCAAGACAAATGTTGGGAATGTAACCCGGTGAAGGTCCATATTTTTGCTTAACTGACTGATGATTCCCATGAGAATGCTACGCGAGCTTTCTTCCAAGACTTCAGTACAGTCTGGGTCACCGTCATTGTTATTCTCCTTGGAACGCAACATGTTCAAAGGAAAAAGGAAAGGATAGAGTTGGACGAGAAAAAGAAGAGAAGAGAAAAAAGAGGAAAGGAAAAATAAAATAAAATAAAAAAAAATATTAGGGAAAATCGGGACCCATGAAGTCGGAAGGACTAGTCGGGTTATGCGATATGCTAAGTTCACATCCCGGTCGCACCATTATTTTTTCATCCCTAAGAAATCATTCATTCTAATCGAAATTCGCTGTGCTTGTTGTAAAATACAACAATTTACTATATGATCTTTTCTTCCTTTCTTTGTGGCGCATGTTCCTTAATTTCTAAAGTTTTTTACACACCTGTCCCTGTATACCCTTTCTCTCTTTCTCTCTCTCTCTCTCTCTCTCTATGATCGGGTAAAAATTACACTTTATTCACCAGCCTATATTACAAGGTTTTGTCGATCTTCTATGATATTGTTGAGAAACGTCATGTTCTCAGTTAGTACATTTTTACTAGTTCTTGACGACCTTCTAATAGTAGGCGTCATTCACTGTACCTATTGATCTACAAAGCACAGTTAGCGACTCGTCGCAACAGTCGAATAAAACGATAAGCGTTTCGATTAACACCTTGCGGTTGCCATACCTATTTAAAACGATACCCAATGAATTTTTACTATTCAGTCTAACTGCATCGTGTGGATTCATATGTAGGATATGTTCATCGTATTTCGTTCAGTAAGCAAGAAAGTAATGGGTAAGGATCAATGCCAACCAATCATTTTGTTCCTTTCAAGGCAGCGGGACAAAGATTCCCAGTCCCGGTCGCGTCCTTCATTTTCTGGCCCCGACACCGTACATTGGCTGTTGCACTGTAATGACTGGCTCTTTCTTTCTTCAACAAGGTAAAGCAGATGACCCCATACATCAATGTAGTGTACTGATTGTTGGTCTATTCTTTGATACTTTCTTTGATTACGACGATATTTACCATTTTTCAATTGGATGGATGGATTTGGACGGATGGATTGATTTTTTTTTCTCGTGGATTGGGCGATACCTAACTTAGGCCAAAATGGTTGCATTGAATTTGCCCGCTGACGTCCTTGCCAGCGCCGATGGCTCTCGCAAGCTTTTCAACAAGTGGTCTTACGAGGATGTCGAGGTCAAGGACATCTCGCTCGTCGATTACATCCAGGTTCGCCAACACGTGTACTTGCCCCACACTGCTGGTCGTTTCGCTGTCAAGCGTTTCCGTAAGGCTCAGGTAAATAATACTACACACACCAAACTCTACAGCGAAGAAAAGACAGAGGAAATAACAGTGTAACTAGTGCCCTATCGTCGAGCGTTTGACCAACTCGCTCATGATGCACGGTCGTAACAACGGCAAGAAGCTCATGGCTGCTCGCATCGTTCAGCACGCTTTTGAGATCATCAACTTGTTGACCGACCAGAACCCCATTCAGGTCCTTGTTGACGCTATCATCAACACTGGTCCCCGTGAAGACTCCACCCGTATTGGTTCTGCCGGTACCGTCCGTCGTCAAGCTGTTGATGTCTCTCCTCTCCGTCGTGTCAACCAGTCCATTGCTCTTTTGACCACTGGTGTAAGTTTTCTTCGTTTTGCTTTTAGAGTAGAACGCTAAAGTAGCATTCTAGACCCGTGAGGCTGCCTTCCGCAACGTGAAGACCATTGCTGAATGCTTGGCCGACGAGTTGATCAACGCTGCCAAGGGTTCCTCCAACTCCTATGCTATCAAGAAGAAGGACGAGCTTGAGCGTGTTGCCAAGTGTAAGTTTGCCATGGTCTATTTAATTTATGCAATCTCACGCTTTCTTCTTTCTCTTTAGCCAACCGTTAAGTTCTGTCTGGTTTCAGTTGGGAACATATCTGCGGCATTTTCGTCTGTGGGTTCCTGCTCATCTCAAATAAATAAAATTGTGTACAACTTCTACATGTTATTCATGGACAGTGGATGTAGTAATGAAAAAAAAAAAAAACCTGCTATTTAGTCTATGTTACTGATTATCTTCTTGTGCATAATGCAATTTTCGTTCTTCAATTTGCCGCTCGATGCTTTCTAGGTTTGGAACGTTGAGATAACCTTTGTGGTAAGTGAGGACCTCCTCCAGGGAAAGATGAGGAATTAGATTTCTATACAATGCGGTGAGAAACAGAAACTACATCACACACATGACATACTTCCGAGGTGCTACTTTCAGACAATGTTCTGCATCCATGTGCAGATCAAGTACACTATCATAATGGGCACCTACAAAGAAAAAAGAAGTTAGAAAACTGTGAACAAATTTTGTTAATGCATCGAACCTGGGCTGAATCCAATTCGCAACGAGTATTCTTTTCCGCCGTTGCCATGTCGATTACGTTCAAACAACTCAAATGTGATCTGGGTTAAGACTAAAGCAACATCATAAGTATTAGCGTATCACAGAGGATGTTCACGTACAGTCTAGTTCCGGTAGTGCATTTCTTGGCACCTTGGTGGGCACTCCAGAATGGTACACAAGATTCAAAAGAGCGTGGACGTGAGATTCCTTTGTGAAGTACAATCGCGTTTTCGGATTATCTGCTGACTTCATGTCGTCCAGGTCTCCGAGAATGCTCTTGAGTAGTGGTAAACTGATGAGCATGCCGATGTTCTTCTTTTCCGCATCTGATATGCCAAATTCTTCGGGTGCGATGAAATCAAACATCAGTTTAACATATTTGTAGAGCGTTCGTAGATCGCTGCCACAATTCATGGTCAGATCAGATGATGTTCGCCTGCTTCCATTCGATAAGCCGGACTCTGACTCGACATCAGTATCGCTAAAGATGGCCTGCAGGAAAGGTCTGTTATGCAACGAATCGTATTTCAACATGTCGTAAAGCTCTGGAATCCATGAAGGGTCGATTGCTCGTGAATTCTCTGTTAGTTTTTTCACATCAGTGTCATCGCTTTCCTCTGCATTGCTCTCTTCACAAAACTTTCGGAACATCTTCTCCCAACGCTCCCTAAACAAGGCAGGTGATTCGAAACAACACCAGCGCCTCTGTAACTGATCCACATCTTTGGATGCCCAGTTCATATACATCAGCCGTTGCATACGTGTCATAATCGTCGAGATTTCTTGGAGAATTACATGAGGCTGGGGCATATCCACTGGCCAACCCATTTGAGCAAGAACAAGAGCAGGAATATCACTTCCAGGTCGTACAAGCTCTCGCAGTTGATGCTTCACAGCATCTCCATTTTCCTTTGCAGCATTGCTGTCGTCCAAGAGATACTTGCTTTCCGAAATAACACCTTCGATACTTTCCGGCTGTCCCAAAAACCAGCGAGCAAAAACATCGGCTTTAAAAAAAAAAATTGAATAAACGTTGGGAATATTTCCATTGGCTCACTTACCGGTAGCACGGACTCGACGTTCAGAGCTACTAAAGATCTTCACATCGTCCATGATATTGCGGTTCATGATGTTCATATCCTTCCGCAAGTTCTCGCCTAGATCTCGCGATTGATGGAGACCGGCGTGTGTAAACTGTTCACTCTTTTTAGCCCATTGTCTCTCTTTTTTTTTTTACACAGTCATACTTACTTCACCACCCCATTTCACATTAACCTGAATCTTGGTAAGGAGTCCTGTCTCCTTGTCGAACTGCGGCTTTAGCTGTACTTTTGTTCCCGGCAATTCCCATTTCTTAGCAAGTACTTCTTGAAGTCCACGAAGTTTTACTTCATCCTCCAGGTTGTTTTCGAGACATTCGTCAACAGCCTTGGCAAAGAGAGCAAGTTGATGTTTCTGACGGAATACCACTTCTTGCGTACTTCCATCCAGTAAATCGACAAATGGCTGTGCTTTTACGGAGACCTTGATTTTTTCCTTTGGTGTGCGGTCACCATGTCGGAACACAGCTACAAAACCCTTTAACCGCCAGGAATTTTCCGGAGCAATCTCGGGAGGAATCGCGTCGATCATCATCGAAGGTCGGCGTTGTACTGATCGTGAAAACGCTTCGCTTAACAAGCGAGCACACATATCGTAGTAATGATCGTTGCCTTTGACGAAACTCCATCCGTTCACATCAATGACATATGATTTGCCACCCACACGCAGTAAATCCAAACCACACACTGTCTGTCCAAAAGCGCGGGAAACCTTGCGAGCAATTTCTTCTTCTTCTTGCGTCAATTCCGTACAGTAACGTATTTCTTTTCCATCTGTGTTACGCTTCACCAATCCATCAACGGTGGGGGATCTGAAAAAGAAAAAAGGATATTGGTTTCAAAATATCAACTCCCCCCAATTGGCTTACTTTCTTGTCTCCGCGTGGACAAACGTCGGGCCAACAGTGTACAGCTTAATGTCCTCACAGTTCTCCGTTTCCATTAATTCCTCATAGATCCAAGAACCTTCTTCCGATGCAAGGTCGAGTGTCGGGTCATACTCGCTTGATTTGTTGCCGATCTACGGATATTGTAACGTGAGCACATTTCCTCATAGATAATATAACGCACTTTTCGGAACAAACGTCGCCCACCTCCACCTTGATCGTTCGAATAGTAGATGTTGATATTATGGTTTTCGCCGTCCGTCGGCTTTTCTATGAATGTCTTGGACATAAACTTTCCATCAACTTCAATGCCATCGCTCGTGATATGCACAGATTCGGTATTCTTGGCGCACTGCGCAAGCACTCGATCCATATCCATGCCCGTGCAATCTTTAAATGCTTTTGCTGCCTCCGCATCAACACGCGCACCTCCATCCCGAGAAACAATTAATCGGGGCGGAGTTGGGACATCAATTGCATCCAGAACAGAAAGAACCACACGACGGTCCCAAAGCAGACTTTGCATGCAGACATTGTTCACGGTGAATGGCTTTCGTAATTTTGTATACTCGATTGCTTTGTTCAAAGGAAATCCAGTAGAAAAGAAGCAAATCAGAAAATCACAGCCTGGCCAATTTTCAACGTCTACGCAGATAAACCATTAATTCATTCATCGAGCTACAAGTAAGGAAAAAAGCCTACCTTCGTCCAGAATTGTTTTGTCACCGAATATCACTATTTCAAAATCTCCGTGCGCCAAAAGCCTGTTAAGAATATGTCGCATCGGCTTCGATCGAGCCTTCCGATCCATGGCGCACACGCCGACGACATCTATTAACCATTGAGTTTACAACGATGGCAGGTCCTGCAATACGAACATTTTCCTCTTCCAGGGGAAGATGTCTGCGGCGGATCTATATGGCTGCTGGACGTTGGCGATGAAGGTACAGGCATAGGCTGTGGAAAATCGGAAGGGACGGGGAAGAGCGAAATATTGGCAAAGTTGGATTTTTTGACGTTTCTGATATCAAAGCCGGTTGTATCACTGCACACGTGAAACTCAGACCGACCAATCAACTGTTGGCTTTAATTATCAATTTTCATCTTCCTCCTCCTTATGATTCAACCAGTGATATGGAAACTGACGTACTGTTTTTCCCAAAATGAATGTCGCAAAGGAAAGAAAAAAAAGTTGTCGTTAGCGAACTACAAAAATGGAAATCGATTCGGGGTCAGGTTTAGTACGAAATCAGCTTCGATCTTTTTACACACACCTATTCCAATTGAGGTCCTCGACTTCCTATTTTTTTCTTTTTTTTTGGCAATACTTACGACTTTGTCTAAACGTCGTGAGCTTCTGTTGCTCGGATTTGTTCGGAGTTGTGATTGAATATTGGTGGACGACTCGTTGGCTGGTGGATACCTTCAATTGCCAGCATGGCCAAAGCGTGGATATTTCTTGCAGCGTTCAAATCTCGTTGCCAAACGCGTGAGCAGCTGTTGCATGCTACCACGGAATGCAAGTTCGATCCTTCTATTTGCAAGTTGTCCAACGACCTCGTCCCACAGACCTGCAGACCTTGCTTGAATATGCTTCATTTACCGACACCATGATCAAACGCTCTTCTGTCTCTGCTCGTTTCAGCAACTTCCGAAGTCTTTTTGCCAGCCCGTGGGGTTTCCCCCTGAACATACGCCGATCAAACCTTCCGTCACCGACACAGACTACATTTACCAATCATCGTGGATTGCAAACGAAATCTGCCTTACGCCATTTGTTACTAAGCGAACATGGTATGAATCAGTTTTGTCTTTCAAGCACGCAACTTACGGTTTGGGGATGGTTAGGGCTTGGGCAACGGGTGGCGTCCGTTGCTTGCCCTTGCGACGCATCGTTCCATCGACTCTAGTTCTTGCTGCAAGTACTTCTCGGCTCACAATGCTTGGACTTACATTATACTTCTTGCCACCTCGGAGAGATATGTTCACCATTTCGTCATCCACTCTTGGCGCTCTCGGTAGTTGAGAAAACGGAGCTTTTGGACCTCGATACCATAGAATTGGGTCAACACAGGTAGACGCTCCAGAAGGCCAGCAATGTGTTCACCCAATCTTGCAAGATTCGTCGTTTTGGCTGTGGGTATTTCGCTTTCAATACGGTCAATGCCTTGTGATTTCTTCCACTGCATGACCTTGATGTTTGTCTTTTGAATCCTTCCTTAACACAATACTCTGCTGCCGAAAATTTTCGTACTTGATGTCGATGGTTGCCCACAGTATCTGGATGGGCATAAACAGCCCTATCGCTGTCATCAACGGCAACAAATACTTCATTTGAACCCAGGATCCACTCCCCAGATTTTGCAGTGTTGAAGATCGTCCAAATTGATGTCATCCAATGCAAGGGATGGCAACTGATCTTCTGGTACAGGTTTGAGAAACATAAAGGAAGTGGCATAGCTGTCCGTGAGGAAGGCATTTTGGAAGATGCTGTGTCTAAACCAAACAAATCAGTGCCTTGCGTGTTTTTGTGCTTCATCTTACCGCTTCATTTTGCCCATATCAAACATGTTGAAATTATCATGCGGGCGATCGACAGGTACAGCGGTCCCAGATCTTGCAGCATGGTGACCAAGGCCAAAGTGATGGAGTATGGCTCCCATGGTCTCACGGTCAATGCTGATATACTTCAGAGTAAGACCAAGCACAGGGGCTAGGGTGAACAATCGTGTCTGTTGCTTAGTCAGGTACCCAGGTGGGATGAAGACGCCATTCTCCAGTTGCTGCTTAGCTTCAGTGGTGAACGATTGTATCTGATCGATAGAATTTTGGCTGAAACCAACTGGAAGACGTCCAGGTTCAAAAGCACGATGCTCATTGATGATCTTGGTGACGGCACCCACGAAGTTGGTGCGGCGGCGATAGTTCAGAAAACCCCATTCAGGTAAACTTGACAACTAATGGCGTGTCCATGTGAATCCGGCCTCTGTTTGCACCGTAGCTGGGAGCTCTTCTTCCTGATCGTTCCAGAGTTCCATATGCCCAAGTATTTCATATAGGATTGGTAAAAATAGATGAGGGTACCCTGTCAAAATAGTAGTTGTAATTGATTCATCCAGAGCAAGTTGAGAGACACCTAGCCTACCGACAGTAGTCATTCTGAGAGCGGGCGACGGGGCATCCACCGGGCCAGGCGTGAGCGCCGGGGAATAGTCTATAGCTTGTGTTAACGGGCTTGAAGAGGAACTTGCGACAGCTGAAGTTCTGGCTTGTTGTCTCTGGGTTAGACGAGCGAGTCGTATTTCATCAAGGATGTGATCCCAGCGATCGCTTGCTTCGTCGACCAGAGCCAGTAGCGTGTCATTGAGGTCGTTGCCCTCTATGCCAGCATTGTCATCATAATAGACTGTGGGCCATTCTGGAGGGCATTTAGGGTCTTTTGTGGTAATATCGTAAACGTACTGTGCGTATGCAAATGCTTGACCTGCCTTGAGGCCCTGTGTGGATAAAAAGTAGTTAAGATATGAACTTTCACCTATCCAGCTAACTATACATACCGGATATTGTCGCAGGAGCGATGCTTGCAAGTAAGAGATGCAATAACCATCAAAGTTCTCAACAATGTGGTTGGTGAAATTGCTGGCGCATTGAGAGGCAGTGGACGAAAGCATGTGACTGAATGACACTGGTCCTTTTCCAGCAACTGGAGATGCAACAAGGTTGCATCGGGCACTGGGATGCTCCTGTATGAATTGAGAAAAAACATGAAGGAGATTCTCCCGAAGTTCTTGAGATAATATTGCCTTGTTGGATATTTCGCCACCGGGAAGAAGCTGGAATATGCTCGTGGAGAAGACTTCGGTGAAAAAAACGGGTAGGATTGGTAGATGAGAAGCCAAGTGATGAGTCAAGTAATAAAGGAGGAAAAGATGGCTTTTTATCACAATTTCTCGGTTGAAATCCACGACGGTGCTAATGCCTTCAATCAGATGGGTCTTCTGCGCTTCGTCCAATATCCGTAACAGCCCGTACAACCCATGTTTGCTAGTGTGAATGTGTACAATTGCACCACCAAGAAGTTCCTTCGTTTTTGTTTTCAAGCGAGGTTTATAATCTGGACAGTTTCGATTTGATGCGCGTGAATGTGTTCCTGCTGTCTCAAGCCGATACCGCTGTAATTCAAGATCACCTCGCTGTGCTGCTTGCTTGGCGGCCCTCGTACAAGTTGGACAACGCCTCATTGGGGTGTGCCTCTCGGTGCGAGCTCCAGCTTCTCGCTCCTCACGGGCTCTCTGCTTGTCCTTCTTCTCATCCGATGATTGCTTCCTTTTCGTTGTACGGCGGGATTTTCCTCGACGTTGGCGCTTCCGCTCTAGACGAGAAAGAGTTATATTCAAGAACTGTTTTAGCAGACATTATACCTGGTTCGTCTCGACCCGTTCCTTCTTCGTCAGTAGACTCTGCACACTGCTGTCGTTCTTGCTCTTTCTGTTCCAGTCGTTGTTTCTTTTCTAACTTCTTTATTTTAATGAATTCACGAACAGTGCGGGACATGAGGATAAAAAACACGGCTAAGGGGAAAAAAGCACTTGACAAGATTATGAAAGACAAATAAGAGAAACAGTATGCCTCAAGAAGAAGAAAAGAAGTTTGCGTGGAACCAGTCGAAGCGCAGAGATGCCATCAGATCAGAAAAGAACTGTATGACGCTCTCTGAACCAAGTTACTAAGCGTATTGGGCCGTTAAAGACAAAGAAAAGAAACAATATACCTCAAAAAAGAGAAAAGAAAGCAGGTTTGCGTAAAGATACTTAGTAGACCAATCGGAGCATATGGATGCCACCAGATCAGAAAAAGACTCTTGAATCCAGCTCCTGAGCATGGCGGGCTATACCGAAAATCACTACTACAGCCTAAGCATATTTATCAAGACGTTGCTGGATTTTCCGATTGTCGTATCTGACATTCATCTTCATTCACGCAACTCACAACATATAAGGAAACTCCATTATCGTAGTCCTGCCTCAATTCATACAAGATTATTCTAAGACATGTCCACACACAGAGCACAAAGTGGTCATGTCATTCATGCTTAGGTTACAGGAATTTCGAGAACTATGATATCCACTTTTTAAAGCCCCAATCAACTACATCTTTAGTTGTCTGATTGCCCTATGTTTTACCAATACCTAAAAAAAAAAAAAAAAAAAAGTTCCTTAGATTGCGCGCCACTACTAGAAAAAGTGACGGGAGAATACGTAAGGTAGTTGAGAAATACCAATTTTTTAATGACGGAGGATACCGACTTTGAACACCCTCCCCGTACCTTCCCCGTGCTGCCACGCCTCTTGTTCCTCAGTACTTCTTAGTGTTTGACTACAATATCCAGGATTAATTTTGGCGTTTATCGGCATATCTCAGCATTTCCCCTCGATCCCACAGTTCTGAACATTAGCTGTGTTGGGAGAGAAAGAAAGAGAAAAAGAAAAGCTTTCTCACCTCACCCCGTTCGTGTGAGGGTCTCTTGTCAACAGAAAAATCTCCTGACAAGATATACAGAGATTACACTAAGTTTTGTCTAGCTACTGTGGAGATGCTCTAGTTAAAATCGTTATCATAAATCATTATCATCATTTAAAAACGTGAATCCAGTTTAATTAGGATTGTACTACTTCGCCGTTCCTGCATAACGCATAAATCACCAGTCACCACCCATTTTCCCGCGTAATTGAGGAAAGTGACGCTCCCCCGTGTCTTATCGAACAAGTAAAAAGTTCGGTTCCACATTCGGTAATACACCAGTGTTAAATCGCCATGATCGCCTACCGTACTGAAAAGGGCTGAGTCTCATGGACGCTTAGTTATGGTCAACGTTGGAGAGGCATTCATAAGCCCACTTCCACACGTCCTCTCTATGAAGATTGAGAATCAAATAATTCGAACAACAGAAGCTCGCGACGGTTAGACAAAGTCGTAGGCATCGAAAAGAAAAAAGAAGGGCGTGAATCGTGGTATTTAAACAGGATAAAAAAGGTTTCATACTAAACTGACCCCGAATCGATTTCCATATGCCCAACGTGATCATAGGATCGAGAGCCAACGAATTAAAATAATTGCCAAGTGAATCAGACGATAAAAGAAAGCATTGATGTGCCCAAATGTCGCAGGTCATTTACTTCATAAAAGGAAGCGTATCACTGGTCTTGAGCTTGGATGTCACTTCCTGACCGTTTGATATGGTTGACGCAAACTATTAGCAAAATAGGCGCCGTCTTGTAAACCTTTTTGACGGAAAGGCAATACATGATTGCTTGCTCCGTAAACTCCATGTTTACGATGTGCTGAACCTCGATCAGGATCGGTGGCAGTCTCTTAGACTCCAAGGTCGACACGTACAAAACGTGCGATTTTGTACTGTTAGGTCATTCGCAATCGCCCACCGCGTAACTGTGGCATATATTCTTCCCCTTGAACTCAATTACATAAAGGAATATGCGTTAGAGGCTTTTACAAACCGGAATGTACAAAATTAGTTACCAATAAGAGTTCTGATGACAATTTCCACTGCCCTCCTATCCGTTAGCACAAGCTTGCTTAAGAGGGTCTGTGCCCCTTCTTCCGCTCTTTGACGTAGGTACGAATAAATTGCATATCCTTTACACCATGATTTATGCCAAAATGCCAGCGATGGAGCCTTGTTAGATTTTCCTGGCTGAGAAATTAAAGTTTAGAATAGTTTCGGTGGATGAGACGTTGTCGAATATGACTCCTAAGAATTTTTATAGAAAAAAGTTATCAGTGTGACATTGCGCATTTAATGCGGGGATAAGCGCTTACAGACACATATCCTCATTCAAGGCATACGCACTCCGCCGAGAGGCGCTGATGCTCTACTGAGGTGAGAAGGAAGAGAATGAAAAAATATCTGCGTAGAATGAAGTTAGTTATGACGACTGCTGAAAGAACTGTAGCATCTACAAAAAAAAACAGAACAGAAGGAAACGCCAACAAGGGGAAGTATCAGGGCCTATACAGAATAAAGTTAACATGTGATACGCATTGAAAGCGCCGTGGCACTTTCAAAAAGAGAAAATAAGAAAAAGGGAGTGGGAGTGGGAGAGTTACGAAACGAAAGTTTACTTCAACCAACTCTATTAATCGCACAGCTAGCTGATATGAATGTATTACTGCAGCAGTGCATACTGAAGAAATAGGAAAAATGGGATAAGTAAAAGATAAAGAAGGGAAAAGGGCTAGATTTAGCGGACTGCGTATAAAGTAACCACCTGAAACATCATTGAATCCTTCACACACTGCCTGCCCAAACCAGTGTCATTCAACTATATAGTCAAAGTAGCTCCTTGGATTCACGCATTATTAGAGGGCCATCGTAGACGCAGATGTACACGTATATCAAGGTTTCGCGTATGGCGTTTAAAGTCAACTTACTGGAATTCAGACGGCGCCATCCCGAGAGTTAAATTTCATAAAAAAGAAGACAGCAAGTAACTTAATATTTCTTGCTTCGCTTTCAATGATTTTTGCCGACGCAAAAGCCAAACCGTCGTCTAATGTAAAAGGATAATCCATCATATTGTGTATAGTTGTCTGACACTTTCAACAGTTCAGTCAATTTTTGACATATGATGTCGTTAACCGATGCGCACGGGGCATTCATTTCGACGGGTATACTGCCGAGTACTCTGCCATAGAGATTGAAGAGGGAAAGGACAACATCCTGAGGATTGTTCATGAACACTCTTCCGACAAGCCGTTCGTGGAACATACGTGCACGAAAACCATCGAAGCGGATAGTTTCATTAATAGATTGCTCATGGATGATAGCTTCCCCCATCTACCGTCTAAAATATTTGATTGTGATGTTGCTGCTGAAGCTAGTTCCAATGCACATAAAAGAAATCGGAAAACTTCTGCAAAGGACTCAATAGAATACACCGTTTCTTATGTTTCTTGGGGAGAGGTAGGAGATCATGCAGACGTCTATGGATGATCCAATTTAACGTCTTCTACAGGTACATCTACGTTCCGAATTTATCAGGCCATCTGCCCGTTTCAAGGAGGGTGTGGAAAAAGCCCTAAAAGAAGATAGCGACAAGAAGAAATATGAAGCTCTGAAAACTGTATTTGAACGGTTTGGATAT
>JNDT01001018.1:0-58501 GCA_000697055.1 Saksenaea vasiformis B4078
TGATCCATGATTATTAATGTCAAGTCAGAGAGCTGTCATCTAGCTGAGTCTGAATAACAATCCCATTGTTCAGGGACAGAGATGTCTGACTAATCACTGTGTCTATGCTAAGATCGTAATCATCGTAATTGTCTTGTCGCACTAATCAAAAGATAGGAGATGTCGGAGGGTACCTTAAGATCATGACAGAATCCTATTATCTTCAGATTGTAGCTATCCGTTGTTAGATGTCTGAATAGATCAGGTTTATCTGTGGATGAAGTGCCGATGGTATGAGAAACTCAATAAAGATCGTTTAGACTTAGTGGATGAAATATGTATAATGATAATGATATGTCAAATACGACACTAAGAGTTGTTTCTCAAACTTCGCGGCCGGTTCCGTCCAATCGTTACGACAATCGAGGATATTATCGCCAAAGGGGATCCGTCATATTGGAGGGAGGCTATAGACCGTAGAGTCCAAGCACTAGTATGCTATCCCGAGCGATTTCCAATGCGTGGGAATCTTTGCTCAGATATTAAAAGGATGATCGACAAAGTCGCCAGGGATCCAACGAAGTACGTGGATGCCATCGAACTGCATCATGTCCTCAAGCAGACTGTCCTTTATCGAGCCTCGTTGGGACTGCCATGGAGCTTGCGAGGAGAGGAGCCGGTCTTGGTCGAGAGTGCATTCGGCCGTCTCCGCGTTGCTGCTGACAAGGCTGCAGCTGTAATAGCACGGCCCATGGCCAGCGTCGCTATTAACTTACGAGGATCGGATTCGTCGATAAAGGGGATGTGGGCGAGGAAGCGAAGTTTTAGGATGTTTGTTAGGAATGGTGAGTACCGTTTTCTTAATGATAAAAACGTAGGGATCCTGGATTTAGGATCCCGTCCTTTTATATGAACGCGTCTGTATGCGGGGAGCAAATATATACAAATGGTATTGAATACAATATCGTCGCTATCTTAATCGTCGCTAACTATGAGCCAATCCGCATACAAGGTCATGAAGACCTTTCTGTAGCACCGCTACAGCAGCTGGGGAGATGATCAGCACGGTTATTGACGAGCCGTTCGTATTCCAAGCCGCCTACAACTTTATCAAGCATGAGGATAAAGGGTTCTACAAACACTTCAGGGAGCAGTACCGAGACTTACAGGACTCACAATCTGAAGGGAAGATCTTTGAGCGGTACGCACCCTTGGACCTGATCCACGCTTTTCACAAGAAACGACTCAACCAAGAACCGTTCTCGATCCCCAAGGCTGCCGTGCACTGGACTACAATGAAATTGAAGACTCCTATACCACAGTTTGAGCCTGTCACTTTTCCTAGGCGTCTTTTCGAGCATCCAGCAACGATCGTCGGATGGGAAGGTTATGAGTGGGGAGCTCGATACAATGAGATCTTGACCATGAGCGATTTTTTGGAGACCCATTACAGGCATGGATCGAGGAGAGGCGATTCCATGGTACCACCTTTTTACTACCCACAGACTTCTCCGTCAGGTCCGAATATCGTCTTTGTGCTACGAATTAGTGAGCAGCTCTACCCTGTGTTTGTCCAGACCAAGCTGCTTAAGGAAATCTTTCCAGGAGAAATCTTTCCAGGAGATGTGGAGGAAGCTCGAATGACTGTACATGAGACCAGGATCAGGCGTATCTACCGAACTTGGCCACTTACTGTCCCCATGGAAAGTATCTGAGCCTGATTTATGCCTACCCTGCAATTGTCAAGACGTCCGCGCGAGAACTGGAATAGTGACTACCTTTGGGATTCAGAATCTGAGACTGGAACCGGTTATAAGGCGGATGTCCAGAAGTTTTGTAGATATGAGATTGTTTTCCGAATCAAAAGATGACGAATAAATATGAAACGTTTGAGCGGCCGCCGATGTTCGAAGAACTATGATTGATTGAAATGATCGCCGCTGTACAATAGCATAAACGCTTCTAAAGAGGACGCACTCATTTTATTTAGAAGGGGTCGTTTGAAAGAAATGACGTGTGATGTGCGAACACGCAGCATTTACTAAATTTTCGGACGTTCCGATGAGACACAACCATCCTCCTAAGTTATCTAAAACCACTTTTTTAAGTGAACTTATTACTAAAATCGGCTTTTCCCTTTTTTTTTTCTTCCTATGAGATCTCGCTTAAGGCGAGACAAACTTGCAATAAAGATTGAGTTCTAGATACTCGATAGATAGATAATGATAATCTATAGGATACAAGGTAACACTTTTTAGATCGATTAGGTACGCGAAAGGATGGCCGGTCCGAAATCACAGATTGTGCACCTTGCCGAATTAGCTGTCTTAAAAAGCCACGACGTTTCTGCGACGTATGGTGTGCCCAATGAGATTCGCATAATCAACCTACCCCGGCCATTTTTATCTTTGCCCAAAGTGGTAGCTGTAATTATTTTAGACATAAGCGTCGATCTTCAAGCCAAAAGGCGCTAAGAAGGGAAATAGAGTAGCAACACAAGATCTACCGTATGATGTGACGTTTATTAGTTTAATCTCAGTGATAAAAGTTTTTATTGTAATATTGAAAAGGGTTGTTCTTATCAACAAGGATAAAGTCGAGTCCCACAGTACCTTCAGTCTGCTACCAACCTCGACATATCTCATCCTCGAAACGCGACGATCGCGCTGGATGGAACTACGTTCTGAAAGAACGATAATCACGGGGGAAGAATAAGCTCGTGATAAAGTATACGAAGTACACCAAAGCGTCGAAACGTCGTTATTGGGACAGAAACTATGTATTAGCCAAGGTGGAGTCTAGACTGTAATAGGGAAGAGATGATAGGCCAAATACAATACTACTGCTATCTAACCTTCTATTTTGATTTTTACGTGACATTGTGCAGCTATATGCCCTAATTTACCGCACCGATAGCACGTTTTGTACTTGTTGGTCTGTATAAGTTTGAGTATATTTTCCTTGTCTTCGTCTTTCTTAAGCCCTTTTCGGTCAGAAGACGTAGCCGCATTTCTCGCATATAAAAATCCCCGTTCTTCCCAGGCATCGCAGAAGGCCAGCAGCTCATGTCGTTCGGCTTCATCAATGTCGTTCTCCAGAATGTAACGTACAAGAGTTGATGGCAGGGTATACTTTTTATTTTGCTTCAAATCATCTTCGATTGCGTCCAGGCGTTTGTCGATAGATTCACGGAACGTCTTCAGCTCCGTTTGTAGAGCCTTCATAAACATTTCTTGTGCAGACATGATAGGCAGTTGTTATCACTACACGCAGGACCTAGCAGATGAAAAGAGAAAAGGAAAGAACAGGGTATCCTTCTACTTAACTTTATAATTTTTTGTGTAGCTTTTACAGGATACTCAGTCTATCTAAAGTGCTAGAAGCTTCCTAACATATTCTTACAATTGCTATAATGAAGGCGTTTATTCACGTAAGGTGAAGTTCTCAGCCTCGATTTGGCCTCTGTAGTATGAAGTACACTTCCCTTCGGTAGTCAATCGATTCTCCGCATCACAGTGCTGGAAGAGGAGAAGATCTTCTTGTGATAACTTTCCAACTACCAAAGTGGATCTTGCTTTTTGTGTCGCCTATGAGTTATCAATAGTATTAAGGATGTCATACAGTTGTACAACTCCATTGTGTAATGCCATTGCAGACGGACTTAAGCGCCGGCTGTGTCTTAAAACGTCGACGCGTTTGAAGATAAACGTGCAACAGCTCAGTGGTTCTAGAAATTTGATTGAATCGCACGTCCACAAATGAAAAAAAACGTCAATGTTTATTGAATGACTAGAAAAGTAAGCATAGAGCCTAGAGGATTTTCCAAATTGGCTACTCAAAAATCTAGAAGCAATTGTGGCAAAGTGCGTTCCAAATGTTCCACATTTATGCTATCGTTACCGTCTTCTCGGTTCGCTTCATCTGCCGCACGTTGGACAGCCTCTGTATCGCGACGTTTAGAACCAAATAAATAAATTTATTTTTTACCTATAGTGAACAAACGAAGGAACTCGCAGGACAAAAGCACAGCATCTGGCTTGGCTAACATATACGATGAGCAGACATTAAGATGACTCAAGGTACCTTTGGTAGAAGATCCTTTCCACGTTTTCTTAAATATAGCATGGACAGTTTCCTAGTAATGACACGCGCTTTTACAATTCATGATTCCATTACGACAAATCATACAGGCTTGAATTCCTCCATGCGATCCATGTCGTGCGAGAAAAAAGGACAAGTGACTGCTCACTTGCTGTTTGAGAACTGCTGTGTCCTTCAATATTCGCTACTTCCTTGGACATGAATTCATCGGTATTTATAATTCAGTTTTACACTAGTACAGACCTATGCATAAGAATGGGACAGGTTACATCACTTTGGAGGGTCTAATTCTATCCAAAAAATAAAAAATAAAAACGAAGCGAAGCGAAGATATCGTTGCGTTAAGTCTCTATAAAATAGAGCTACTAGTTCTATGACAAGAAGTTTGAATCGCCAGCAAAACATCTATAGCTCTAGTGCTTCGTTTAGGAAAGTAACGGGACCGTTTATTCTTCCCGACCACACCGAGTTTGCGTGCGCTCCGCTTAAAAAATGTGGGTCTCGAACTGGTCAGAATCAAGGTTTGACATTCTAAGACGCTATCAATATGAGTAATCAGCGCTGTAAATTGCGGAACGCGCGTGTTAGAGCATCAGCAGAAAGAAGAAGCTCTGTAGATATACAGATTATGATTAAAGAACTCATGGTCAGGAGACTCATGCCAAATCGGGATATCAATGGAACCAGGTGTCAACCTTGATTTTCACACTATTTTTCTCCTTGTCCATTTGTTCACGATATTTTCCCGTGATCATATCGACTTCTACTATCAAATGAAATGGTAGATAAGTGTGGAGTTGGATAACTCAGCATACCTCCCTCAAAGCATCTGATGCCACTTCACATCATTCTAGTTCATACAGGGAACAATTTAAGCAAATCGATTGTACCATTGTTGTTTTCGAAGCGTTTTATTGTTTGTACTTTGTGTTGCACCTTTTGATCGGTACATCCATGGCAAGTGATTTACAATCAAGAAAAGGGTAGATTGATTAAGGCTAAAGCTTTGTCTTTAACCTATTGAAAGTTGATAACTGCTAGCCAATTCTGCAGTAGCGACTCTGTACTTCACGGAACATCCATTAAGGGTGAGGAGGATGTTGTGGAGGTGGCGAATGTAACCCAAACATGCCTCCTGAAATACGCCTTGCGGATATGTCTCTTCGTGGTAAGCTGCTAGACGAAGAGCTAATCGAATCTAGATAAAGAAAGAAAAGAGTTAATCATTGTATGTTGCATTCACCTATTTCCTGGTACCTGATCGTGATCTGGTAGTCTCTGGGATCGCTTGTGGTGCTACTGAACTGTGCGATGATATGTGGTGTTCTTGCTGAACAGAGCTTGTTGTTGAAGTGGAAACACTATTATCAAGCTGCAACGGTGGGATGGCAGATGCCTTATCCGATGTGATCGAGCGCTGCGATGAGGTGGATGTTGATCGCTTTCCCTGGTCAGTCTCAGATTCTTGTACAGTTTGTAATTTTCTTTTTTACTGGTACTTACTCTGACATGTCTTCCTGGTGATGGTGGTACCGATCGGAAGACGGCTGGGATACTGCATATAACTTAAGCTACGTGTCATTTTATTTCTGCATCATACATACCCTTCATCTGTCGGGATATCGTCGATCGACATGTTCTGCTCCTTACGCAATTGAACCAATTCACTTTTGTACTTGTTGCACTGGTGGTACTTGTTGAGGACTACCAGACGGATGAATGGTGGTCGCCATTATGGTAGTACTTACATTCTTTTTCCATATCGATTGTCTTATTCTTTAGACTTGCCACTTCCGCTTTCAGCACTTCCACGAGGCCGGTGGGTGGCAAATCCCCTGATGTACCAGGAGAATGAGTCGGTATCCATTTTTTCGCGCTAAGAGAGGGTGATGTACCTGCCCCTGTCACGGCGGGGCTCATTGGCAACGATGCTGGGGCGGTTCCTGTGTCCATCATAAAGGATGAGCTTCGGGAGGGTGACTGTGAGAGGGTCTGTTGGAGGCGCAGCGAGTCTAATTGTTTCTGAAGTTTATTGACAATGTACTCTTGTTCTTGCTCCAATGCATTCTCCAGATCGACCTTTTCCTTTTGCAACTGCGTTATAAGGGGTCAAGGAAAAAGGGAATTAGAGCACGATCAACGAAACATGTGCCGGTTACCTGACTGAGCTTCTTTTGTAACATGTTTGTCAGATATTCTTCCTCTTGTTCCACCTGAACAAGCAGCTCCCCCTTTTCCTTTTTGAGACCGGAAATGCGTTTTAGAAGCTTATTTGAAATGTATTCTTCTTCCTGCTCCGCGAGCGCGGTCTACATCGAGATAAAAAAGAAATAATCAACACCGCCATCAAAGTACACAAATAAAAAATCTGACGACATTTTACCATATCCACTGTCATTTGTCTTAACATTTGATTATCGTGTCGCAAAATATTGACATGTCCTTGCTCCATTTCCAATTCAAACTCAAGTTTTTTGATCCGTGCTTCCTGCGCCACACATTTTTCGTGTAATTTCTTAGTCTCCGCTCGGAGCACATCCAAACTTTCAATCTCCATAAGAGTTTCTAATGATTTGTTTTCGCTAGATAAATACATTAGCAATAGGAACATAGCTAGTAATACTGTACCTTGAAGGGTTAGATTGTAATTGATCTAACGTTGCTTGGAAAACTTTTGCACGGGATTCCAGGTCAGCTTCCAATGTAGCTTTGTCTTTGCGAGCCTATTTGACGTGACAAGTGGTAGGTAATAGAAATTATACATACCTTTTTATATAGATACTTACCTTATCGAGTTGTTCTCGAAGCGATTCGGTAAATCGTTGTTCGTTTTGGTGAAGATCCTTGAGCGCTTGCGCGGTCTACATTTCAACCTCAGTTCTGATGGCACGTGGGGAGTTGTCATTCGACTAACCAGTAAATGGGTTTGTTGGTGTGGTGACTCGGAAGGTTGGTCAGTTTGAGTTCTTGGTTGGTCGCGGTTCATTTGACTGTATAACTTTTTTTTTCTCAAAAGCAGGGTCTAAAGAATAAGTTTCTTTTGCGAAGCTGGCTTGACTAAGGGGAAGCACGAAAGGAGTCCAAGGGATATTACAGAGAATAACAAAAAAAAAGACCGATCTAGTGTTCAATCTTGTTTGAGGGGGAAGGGTGAAAAGGGACGGCAATGAAGAAGAAGAGAGAGAGAAAAACGAAAGAGCTTGTGTGTCCAGCATTGGGGAAAAGTCCCACGTCACAAAAATGAGTTTGCTTGAATTTTGCTCGTGCGAAAGAATTTGACCGCTTTAGTTCAGAAAACCTCAAAAAAGCAAAAAAAGGCTAGAAACAAAGAAACATAATCTTTTAGATAGGAGCAAAGGGGCCAAAAGAGGGAGGTCTGAGTTAATAATAGTTGCTAGAAATCGATGGCTATAAAAGCTCCACAGGAAAGAGTGATAACCTTGTTAATCAGAAAGTCATGGATTGTTCGATTTGTACAAAAAAGGTTTACGTGATCGAGAAAGTTGAAGCAAACGGTCGACCGTATCATAAAACTTGCTTCAAGGTAACTAATTCTATTCTGTGAATAAGTCTAAACAATGATACATAGTGCACAGAAAAAGGATGTCGATTGACTCTGCAAAACTTCCACTTCAGCGAAGGTCGTCTCTTTTGTCCAAAACATGTTCCTAAATTACAAGCTGTAATTCGACGTATGTAACACCCGATGTAAGCCCCACTATCCCTTCATATATCTCTATTGTCTTGCTATCCCTCGGTCCGGTGATCTTGTATACTTATCTATATTCTAGTAGCTTTTGCAGCCACAAAACCGAATATCACCAAGCAGGAGCAAAAACAAGATTGCTAGATTTTACCCAAGTACTTTGTTAGGTAGAGCATTGACAAAAAAATAATAATAATAATTTTATCCACCTCCCTTCCCGTATTCGACGGAATCCGTTAAATAAGTCTGGGTTTTTACAATAAGACAACGCCCTATTGTTCAAGTGATAAGGAAATTTTCCTGCACCGCTCAATAGACAA
Source organism: Saksenaea vasiformis B4078 (assembly GCA_000697055.1). Lineage (NCBI taxonomy): Eukaryota > Fungi > Mucoromycota > Mucoromycetes > Mucorales > Saksenaeaceae > Saksenaea > Saksenaea vasiformis. Next base: position 8,107 of record JNDT01001018.1, read on the forward strand.
TACATGTTTCTAGGGGTAGTTTTACTCAGCAAATAGAGATCAACAACGTGTGGTTGCTGTGAAGCATTCCGTCCATACACTCGTGCGCTAATAAAGTTTACAATTGTCTGGTGTAACACCAGTTTCTATTATAGGAGCAGAAAACCCGCTGGTCGCACCGATCACGCTGTCTGATCTGATCAAAGTACCGTATGATTCGGAACCTCCTATCATGCAATCGCTGTTCCTTAACATACAATTAGGAGACGGTAATATTGTACAACAGTGCGTTTATAATATACAGTACACGGTCACTGTTTCGGTAACGAACTGGTGACTTTTTTTTCTTTCAAGAGGCCGTAGTCGTGCATCGCACGATGGCGAAAATTGACCAATAGTCAAAACTCGATCCATGCCTAATATTACTGAGCCCTGTGCATGGATAAGAATCGTACCATACCGTAAATATCGTTTAAACCATTATTACTTGCATAGATACATGTGCTAGGGAATCATGACAGGAGACAGCACGGTTCGCTCAACAGCGTCCATACAATGCTTCCAAAAAGCAATGTCGCAGCCAATCGAAATTGATGTCGCCGACCAATCAAAAACAATTTCGTATTTTTGGAAACCATGTCGCTTTGCTTGAAATGATGTCGTGTCATCACGAAATGGACAAATATCTACATATGAAACGTCACTTCAAAGGTCTTATTTCGCATTCTCACAAGAGTTGCGATAAATGTCGAAACAAAAAATCCATGTAATGCCCACAATAATACAGCGATAAGAGTCAGGTAAGCTATAATTTTATTTTATCTTGCTGTAGGTCATGCAATATTGTAAGTTTTCTAAGACGAAGAAAAATCGACAACCGACAAGCGACGCTCGAAGAACTGGCGCGCGGGACGATGCTTTATTTGATATCACTATCGTCAATGAAAAGAAAAAAAGTGGGAATCTGGGGGTTCAAAGATACTATTTATTGAATGCATCCTTACGCTACTCTATGTAAATTTTGCGTCCATCAAGAGCCAGGTTTGCGCTGAGGAGGGAATAAAATATCGGTTATCAGTATATAAATTGGCGATAAAAATGATACTCTACTTACATCAACTTGGTCTTCAGATGGACGCAAAATTTATTCGAGCAGCATAAAAACTCATTCACTGTCAGTAAATAGAAAATACTTTGGTGTCATTTCACTTACCCCCGAAGGGCATAGCCACCCAATGACGGCAGCCTGTCCCGCATATGACGCGATGGGGCAGCAGTGGAGATTATACTGACAAAGATGTCAGTTTGGGTGTTGACGCCGTGCAGAGAACTTGAAGCGATGCAATGTCTGGCGAGGCTCTGTCGCGGAAGTTGGATGACCCAGTTTGCGATAATACTTGCTTACCTGGTGGTGAACAAGGGGCTACACCACAGCCGAGGCGGTTCGGGACAGAGGTCATGCAGGCTAAAGAATAGACATAAAAACATGAATAATCCTGCATGTATATAAATTGACATCCTTACCGGGGATGCCTCTTTGAAAAGCAGAGCCAAAGAATCTAAAAAATGGTCCATGCGTGCCTTTATATATGAATCATTTTGGGTGGAACCTGTCCTTATCGTGAGACATTTTTACTGCTTTCCGACAGAATATTGGGATATCAATCACTGAAGTACCTCAATGCAAAAAAGATATTCTTGCATTGAGACATTTTTACTACTTCCGGAAGAATACCGAAAAACCATCGCTGAAGCACTTTAATGCAAAACTGAGGTTACCCAGACGCGAACTATTTCTTGGATTGACGCACATAAACCACCTCTTCACGCCAGGACGCATCACTCTCCAGCGCTAAAATTATTTGGCTTGAACGTCTCATAATATTTATCTGACGCAAACGTGGATTCCAAATCCAGTATTTTTAAATTCATGCTTGTGATCCGCGAATGGACGATTTTTCACCACTGAACATTTGGATAATACTGTCGTTGTGCAAAATATCATGTTTGCTGTAAACCTTCACGATGTGTCCAATATCGACCACGAGTTCGACGATATTTTTTGTTGACTCGGAAAAAAGTGGTGCAGATCATCAACGGTAGTCGTCAGGCCACGGTAATCCATCGTCGCCAACCTGACCTTGCGTTCTGACTTGGTTATTTTTTCGTAGCATGGTTTGCGTGTTGCCACTATAATCATCGTATGAAATCATTTTCTGAATCGAAAGGTGACGAATGAATATGCAATATCTGAGCGGCTGCCAATGTTCTAAGAAATATGGTTGACTGAAATGATTGCTGCTGTACGATAGTACAAACGTTTCTAAAGAGAATACACTCGTTTTGTTTGGAAAAGGCCTTTGGAAAAATTGACATCCTTACCGGGATGTCTTTTTGAACAACAGAGCCAAAGAATTTAAAAATGGTTCATGTGTACCTTTATATATGAATCATTCCGGATGAAACTTGTTCTTCTCTCGAGACATTTTTACTCCTTTCGGCACGATTGGGAAATCGATTACTGAAGTACCTCGATGCAAAAATAACGTCCTTGGTTCCATGGAACATCTTACTTACCTTGAAACATTTTTACTGCTTCCGATGGGATGCTGGAAAACCATCACTGACGTACCTCAATGCAAAGATAATGATTTATTTCATGCAAATGCTCACTCAAAATCAAGTATTTTGTTCTTTCCCATTCTCAATTTATTCAAAAATTGTGCAAAGGCTGTTAGGACTTGGATTTTGATTACCCGTCCATTTTTGCCAAGACTAACGTTCCAGAATTGTGATCGTAAAAGGTAAACACGCCATCGTCTTCAATCTTCAGAAGCTTCTATTTGTTCTTTGCCGTCATCAGAAAAGAGCGGTGTCCAAACCAAATATAGTACAAATGAAAAATAAGCAACGCTTAACAAAACTAGCAACGGTGGCCAGTTCAATTCGTTAAGGTTGTTGACAAAAAGATAACTGTTGAAACCAACGACAACCCATGAGATCCCCCAGCACAAGTACTGAGCAGCTCTTTTGCTTTTAAACGCCGCTGTCATGATCTCGTTGGAGGACGTTAACTTGAGGATAGGTATGATAGCCATCGGAAGACATAGACTTTACAAAATTCTGCATCAGATCACTGTCAAAATCATATAAGCTACCCTTACCTCTGCAAAACGTTCAAAATTTCTCCCATCGTATCAAAACGCTCTACCGCGAACACAGCTACCATCATACTAGGTACCAAGGCGACAGCGCGCGTCAATGCCACTCGGTGCCATTGCTTCTTGAAAATGGCACCAAAAAATCCTTCTACTACCTTTTGTTTCCAGGATTGTTTATTGCATGCTTGTTAGTGTAGCTGTATCATTGCCAAAACTTACATATTGTCCCGCTAGCGTTCCTGTCATGGTCGAACTCTGGCCAGCAGCGAGAAGACCAGCTGCCCATAGATATCGAGCATATTCTCCAAGCGTATTTTGCAACACCATTGATGCATCATAAAGTCCAGGAAGCTGCGTAATCGTTTGACCAGGTTGATAAAATACTTGAGCAAACACAACCACAATCGCCAGGTTTATGAAATACGATGTCAACAACGCCAACGCCGACTCCACCGCAAAGTAGAAGTTAGCCTCCTTTAGTTTAGACTGACTTGGTTTCTCTCCCAGATTCCGCGTCATAACCAGGGCGCTGTACAACAATGCGTAAGACAAAAAAAAAAAAGAAAAAACAATGGATACGTTTACCTGTGGAGAAACATGTTGTGGGGCATAATTACAGCACCTACCATACCGACTGCCTGAACGGTTGCATCCTCGGGAATCTCCGGTATAATCATCCCTTCCAAGATTCGGCCAATGCTTGGGTGGGATGAAATCATTTCGATCCAGAAGCACCCAATCATCACGCCAATAAGGGCCATAAAAAAGACCTCAATCTTCCTTACGCCATACTGCTGTAGCCACATAAACAAAAACGTATCCGTCGCTGTAATCAAAACACCAATCCATAACGAAAGTCCGAACAGGATCTTGATTGCAATCGCCGTGCCGATGATTTCTTGGATATCCGAGCCGATGATAGCGAGTTGAGTAAAGACCCAGATGGCCAAGCCAACAGGTCGACTGTAATTCTCTCGTACGAGCTGGGCAAGATGTTTACCGGTAACTACACCAAGACGCGCGGAAAGAATCTGGATTGCCAACCCTGATAGAGTGCATGTCATTGAGGTTTACTATAGGTACTGTTTTTCTTCTTGAGCAATTCATACCTGCGGCATGAGAACATAACAAGAGCCAGAGTAGCTTGTAGCCAGCTACTGCACCTGATTGAAGGTCGGATTCAAGATTTCCTGGATCCAAATAGGCGATGGACCTAAAATGCATCGCACCATAAGCACGTAGTTACCTGACCTGAGGATACTTACATCAGCCATCCTAGTGAGCTATTAGAAGAAGAAAAGGTTTGCGTATCCAATTATAACGTACCAGGGCCAGTATATTGCATCAACTTCTTCCAAGAGAAAGATTGACTCGCCTCATTGCCAGACGTATCGATTTGTCCCATTCCTTCCATGTGGACATGCCAACGGTCATGTGGTTTAGGGATCGAGTTATCCTCACAAGCTCGGTAAGACACAGAGGTTTCATTGCCAAGCAAACTGGTCGAGCTTTCGCCCTCATTTCCGCGAGGAGACATGGTAACGCGAAATCTGGGGAAACGAAGCGCACTTTTTTTCTCAAAAGTTGCGATCCGTATTTGGGACTCGTTTTGCATCCCCCTCACAGGTTACACTTCCCCCCAATTTACTTGATTGTGTGATCACGCTATTTGGATATGGTAAAGTGCGCCATAACGCCATCTCATGGTGATAATAGAAAAGGTGTTCCTTCTTACGAAGGAATGGATAGAGGATTTCCAATCACTTATCAGTACATGTAATGGTATTTCGTTGGCCAGAGTCTCCACCCGTTTCACACGGGTTCTGGTTGTTGAGTGCTCCGTAGAGAATTTTCTCAATGCAATCACCATGTGGAGATAGAAGGATTTAGATTTCTACCTCTGTTCGGAGAACACAATGTCGGCTGTCTGCGGAAGCCCCAACAGCCGATGGTTGCACACATCAGTCGTGTTACCTTCACAGCGGTTTGCAAATCATTTGTTGCATGAAAAAGCTGGTTACCTACTAGCAATAACCACTATGTAGATTTCCCATTCTTACCCACAGGGCATACTTAGTAAGATACAAGTCTCCTTTTCTTTGCTTCAGGGTGTCGTAGGTCTGAACACGAAGTATATAGAAGAACTTCCAAGTTCGCGTTGAACCACCGTTAAACAATACGAACAGTGTTCGTTCGAACTATGGATTGATGAATCCTTTTCTCTAGTGTCGATGTCTATCAGCACTTGATGGAAAAACCCCGCTTTTCATGGAAAGTTCTTGCACCATAGCAACCAAAAAAGAAAATGTAGCAATTTCCACATCCTGATGTGCCGCTCTTGTATATTATAATATAGCCGTGATAGCACACAAAAATGTTCATATTAAAAAAAGCCACTTGAATTTGTATCCAATTTACTAGCGGAAGCTTGCCAAGAAAGAAACAACACGAGACGATATTCTTACAAGAACCTTCCTGTCGCCTTGCATTCGTCTTGCGTTTGAAAGATAATGTTGATAAGAAAACCGCTGTATAACGATACAGGCTTACAGCGTAAATGATAATCAGATAAGCATTGCTGAAAAGTTTTGATGAGACTGGAGATGAACGTTCAACCTTTTTCTTAGGAGCCATACCAAAAATTGGAGCCATACCAAATTCCCGGCCCGGAGATCAATAAGGTCTAGGGTAGTTTCGGTGGGTGTGCGGTTGTGCAAGGTATGTCTTCAAAAAGTGCGGGTCGGATTACGTATGGCTACTAAGACAGCTGAACGTTCAATGTTATCTACGTCTCAGAATGCATGAAAACGGTGCTAGTCAAAGCATTTATTTGCCGATGGACTTACTTGATACTTCTCGTACGAAGAACCATATATTGGTATGGACATAGATTGTCGGATTTCTGGTTTCCTAATTGTCTCGTTTCAAATATATTCATCAGGTGCCTCGGTACTAAACCTACATTTTGGATGCTTGTTCTTCTCCTCTCCTTCGTTCTCCTTTGTATCCTCTCCAGCGGTGTCTTCCAGCATGATCGCAGTCTGAGGATCGTGAACACGCATTCCTTATTGCGGACATTATATGTAGTCTGTTCACTAACAACGACCATCAAAATGGTATAAATAATGCTGGTAGACATCTGTAATCATCATCTTTATTTCTGAGTAAATATCTACCAAGAGCCCAAAAGCGGTTATCTATTGTTTCCCTCTCTTACTAATCCTTCCCCATCAATCGACTCCCTGGAAAGTGTTCTGGTAGGAACTCGGCTATAGAACAGGCCAGGTTCGTCCAAGTTGTAGACACGAGAAGGAACGTACTCGATAATCTTCTCTTTACCACGGCGATCCTTTCTTGCGTGCTCTCGCTGTCAATCTGATGGACCCAGATCTCTGTTGATAGTGCGGTAACAGAGGCCTTGACATTTTTCGAAATTTGTTAACCAGCCATTGGAGAAGGGAAATTCAGCTAATTTCTTCATAAATCGTAATGACCTCAAACCGCTTGATGATCCAAAAGGTGTTGTTTCCAGCTGCTTGATCAAACCGTACCGCTGAGGTCTACTTCAACTCAGAAAAGCAGAACGTCTATGCCGCTTTGTCTTCAGATATTGCTGGTTCCTTCCATCGTAAGTATCTTTCCTGTTGAGAATGCCGGAGATAAAACGCTTCCGTTGGAATCTTGTTCAGTTTAAATATATGTTTCACCTACTCGGTATGCATATTCTGCGACCTTTCGAGTCTCTTTTGCATGATGGCAGATTGACAAACGTTGAGTGTTGTTCAGATTCCTGGCTAAGCTTTTCTTGTATTTAAGAGTTGGTGAAGACAGTATAATACGGAAACTACGTTTTGTTTTCTTGATTTATATTTACGTCTTACATAGATCAACATAAGCATATTATCAGATCATTCGGGTAATTGGTATCCTCCAGTCTTCCATGACAGTATCCGGAAGTACTGCTTCACTATTTTTGTACCTGCTTGATCTATGTTGTGTTGTTGTTGCAGCTCACTGTCCGAACGATAGTCCTTATTCCTTTGGTGCGAAATTTTGATTCAACCCGTCTCTTTGCGAGTTTGTGTGCAAATTCATGAAAAAGAAAAGCAGCTATACAGATACAGAACCTATAAATTTTCGACAGGCAAGAAGGATAGTCGTATTATCTGAACGGCTTGTGAATATATATATATATAATCATAAATCAGAGAGCTGGCATGTTAATTTGCTAGAAGTGCAGTTGGATCTAATGCTGCCACCGATTTTGAAAGGTGTTGATCCAATCGTCTACTTTACTGTGCAGGAATAATTCAAATACATGCATATTCTCTGGCTATACGACGTCGTTCTACATTCCATTCGTCGATCTTGTGGCCAAGCTCGATTGTCTTTTCGGTTTCGATTTCCATATTCTGCATTACTTTGTCTTCGCACCATTTAAACAACTCTTCTACGCGTCGACGTATGTCCCACAGATATCGTTGCATAGGCGAATAATAGACGCCGGTATCGTCCGCTTCATTCACGTATCTGAAATGAGAACATCAGTTAGCCAATTCTCTTTCCGCTGCGTGCTATGCTCACTTATCAGGAGGTGCGATTGAAGGAAGTTCAGGACACAATCTGCGAGCTTCCTTGATTGCTTCATACGCAGTTTCGGGAAAATAGACTTTTCCCGGCTCCATGCTATTTTCAGCGCCACTATGTCGTAGTTGGACAATCGCTTCAAGAATTGACATATCAGCAACGTCAAGAAGTTCGCGCACATGTACTATGTTTTTATCCTCTTCCACATTCTGTATGAAAGTTAATCGATCTCGTGGTCATACAGAATAGATTAAATAAAAACCTTTTTGAGTAGATCTTCGATAATTCTCGTATCTTGGGCCAGAGCTTTAGCTTTCTCAGAGAGCTCTTTGCCTTCCAACACCTAATGCATTTATTATGAACCCTGATTAAAGCCAACGAATGCCTTACGCTGCCCAGCAGCACCGTCAGCTCTTCACGGTATTTTTGAAGTGATCTTTGATCAATTCCATATTTTTCATTCTGCCAGTAAATAAGTTTCGGTTATATCTCGCTGTCGGGACTTACAGGAGATTCTGTATCTCGAATGCGTTCATCCATGCTGTCCACCTTCAGCTTGGCTTCTGTGATCTTGTCTTCTGCCTTTCTCAAACCTCCCTGAACTCTTTGTTTTTCTGAAGCTACTTCGCACTACATTTTATGTGAGAAAAATAAACGACAACTGAGCATATGCATTTAAACACTTGCAGTAATGAATAGAAGAAACCATTGTAAACTCCATGTCTCAATGCTCTTAATCTCAGCTTTCCAAACTTCCCTATAATCACAGCGTAAATAAGCTTAACGGAAGCAGGTTAAATTACGCTTGAGCTTCTGCTTCTTTCAATTCTTTATCCAGCGGTGCTTTATCGAGCAGAAGCTTTTTAACTGCAAGCTTGTTTTCAAAATAAGGCCGTTCGACATGAATCAAGCCTGCAACGGCGTGGGTCAGATCATCGATCGTGGCCAACTGCTGATTAGCAGACGAATTGGACATTGTAAATTGAAACCGAGGAAGATCCACCACTGTTCGCTGTTTACCAGTTTTTTTAGACTGTTGAACAGGACCATGTGGGCCAATAAAATTCTCAAGCCTGCGCTCGTAACACTGAAACTGTTGATTCAGGATCCAGTAGTGGATGCGTTACACCAATCTGAGATCCCTCCCCGCTATTAGCGTGCCCCGACTTTTTATTACGCGCGTCTAGCTAAAGTAACCTGTTGTTGATGGATATCAGTTTTAATGCTAATCGCCAAGCGGTTCCAAAGGAGATGTTGTATGAAGTATTGCAACATATAGAAGGAAATCTTCAATTCTCTTCTTCATTGTCTGCATCTGCTATTTCATTTTCGCCATACCGTCCTAATATCATGATCGCTTCTTCAGGAATGACTCCATCAGGATTGAAGTATGAAAACTCTGGTCCAATATGGGAGTCCAACATTAAAAGGAAATCGTCGAATCTAACAAAGTAAAAATATAAATCGATGGCTGTGTCTTTAACGCACTTGCTTACATCTGGTGATTCTTTTCATCTTCAAATATTTTCGCATAGATCCAATTCTGTTTAAAGCAATCGATCTCATTCTACAGTCAAAGTGGACGTTAAGCGCAACGCAGGTTACGCTGTGTAGTATGGTACCTTGTATTTCTTGAATTCGATTGCTTGCCTCGCCCCGTTTTGACTGACATGGCGATTATAACTCCAAAATACAGGCTGTTCCAGTAACAAGCCAAGCGCAGGTGCTTTTGGTATGTTAACCTTCGTGGGTTCGAATGACCTTGGAATAATTGATAACGGTGTTTTGCTGCGCACCGCTAACATGGCCATGGCTTTTCGAAGTATCTCAGTTTCGATCCACATGTGCTGATGACACTTACAAATCATTTTACGAATCTGATGCAACATAAAAGACTGACCATGAATTTTGATGCTGAGCCATTCCATCCCATGGATAATCATTGGTTCGTCCACCTGGCCATCATTGGTTAGCATCACATCAACCGCAGCTTTCGACTTAATGTACCGTAATCTGCATCATATGTCGCTTTGCAGAAATATCGGAATGCTCGCGCCGAATAGTATAGTTGTGAAAGTTGTGCGTTCCAACAAACATAGAAAGCGCATCATTAAATTGCTCGTATATATCCCGGCTAATACGGTAGGAATGCTTCACAGCCAGTTCTTCCGCTGTGCTACGTGGGATGTACCAACGAGTCGGATCGTCTCTTGCCGAGATCTCCAGATCCGTCTCTGAGAACCGCGTTCTCCTCAGTGGTTTGGGAGAAGGTGGAAGAAACACGTAACTTGGTAGAAGATACTCATAAATACGGGAATCGCAGAGATTTTTAGCCTGAAACGATCTGCGGGTTTCAACATAGTCTATATAGACGCTAAGTTTATACGAATGCACGTTCAGGGCAAAATTACCCCAGACACGGATCTGTTCTGGCAGTTGCTCGTTGATCTTCTTAACGATATCTTGATCTCCAACGATCATTTTCATGGATACAACATTTCCCGCGGCGTGTACGCCTTTGTCTGTCCGTGCTGCTCTTTGTAATTGGACCTTCGAACCGTTTTAAGATCGGTAGAAATACTTTCGGCTTAATACCTTTTTGGGATCTACGGAGTTGTCTTTGGAAACTGCTCCTGCTTTGCACAGTGCTTCAAACAGTTCTGCCTCAATGGATTTTGCAGTAGGGTTTCTACAACGATGGTCAACGCTGAAATGTCATGCTAGATTGCATTGATTTACATTTGCATTCCTTGGTAACCGGTACCATTATAACCAAGAAGCAATGCTACTTTCTTTTTCGGTCTGCGAGGTTCGCCCGATGGAACATAATTGGCATTGCCCTCTCTTCGCTCCATGGCTTTCCAGCTAGCTTGGGTCAAAAAATGCTCACGCCGTTCATTTCCAGTTTTTATTCGTGTGGCATTAGCCGTGGTTAAGCAGTAATGGCGCACGCAGACACGTTTTAGATGTGCACGTGTCCCGGTGAACATCGATTATCATCGTTATGTTTATCATTTTCAATTTTCAATTGCTTTCGGACAGCCATTCATAGTCCTCTTGGACTGCCAATTCACGTGCTATTTTGGACAGCCAATTAGCGGACATAGCTAAGCTGTAGGATGCATCATCACTTTGTACTCCGAATGAGTTTCCTAGCATACACGCGACGAATTAAATGTATACACCATTTGGTCGATCAGTGATAATGGAATTCTTTGGCAGATACTCTTACCGTATTATGTTACTGCTGTATGGTACCAGTCCCAACAATTTTTTTAGTGACAACAAAATGATGGAAATCTTTCTTGTCTTCTTTCTTCTCCCCCAAATGTTTCTCCGAGGTAAGTGCCATTTTTGTAAGAACCGTACAAGTAATGTATTGTTTATTATCAACACGTGCAGAAGCACAACGAAGAGTGGATGTTTTATTGTTACCGTGAATATTTGGTTTTACAAAGAAAAGCACTTATCCCATACAGAATCTTCCGATAACATCTTTCATCGTCATATAGCAGCTGTGCGCAAACAGAGCTATGAAAAGATCATACAAAGGCGAATCAAGACATGCTTTTCACTTCTCTTTTCTTTGCAGCTACATATGTTGCAAACATTGTCTGATAAGTACTTTCTTATTTATGATCGTACAGCCAGCTATTTCATCGTATTTTTTAGATATGGATCCGGACTGCAGGATGGCAATGAAAGGCTTCAGAAAGCTACAGCCAGTTGACACAATCGTTACTGATTTTGATTGGCTGAAATCGGCTTGGGTTCTGGAAAAGCCATATATTGGCTTGTTGCCTGCCTTCCTGTAGTCCATGTGCACGAAAGTGCACGTATCGCCGTAGATAATACGGTTTGATACTTAAGGTAAGCTAATCCCTATAGTCTCACTAATTTTTTAATCATTTTATTAGGTTCGTTATTAATCATTCATACTTCACAAGTCATTCATCTATCAGGAAAGTCATCCTAGTCAATTCTATACTGGATACCATTTTTAATACCATGCGTCACCGGTTAAGGGTAGGTCTTTCAAGCTTTTTATACTATTAGCTGACTTCAAAACAGTGCACCATAGGTCACCGTAGTCACGCGGTCAAAAGAAGGCTGATGATGGACGGCTTTGGCTGTCCGAAGGGCAAATCCTTTCAATTGCTTGGAAGATCATAAGAGAACTCCGATCTCCTATTTTACGGACGCTGCTGTCCTAAGGGATTGGAAGTTGCCTGTGCTCGGGCCAATTTCAATATCCAGAATTGTCGGCAATGATGCAGCCAGACATCAAAAGCATATTCGACGCCAGTGTACCAATTCCATAGAATTTCGCCTTTAATTGTGCCTCAGTTTAACGCTACTGTACGCTCCCTCCAGATGAAATTTGCACTCAGAACTAGCTTTCTTACGTTGACTCGATGCTTGTAATGGAGTGCTATGATTTTCCATACAGCGCCTTAGAGTTTAGTTACGTTATCCGACATGGGAAATGTACCATATAACGGGATGTGATGGGTATCCAAGGGGAAGACCGATTTCATCCTTTTACTCGTCTTAAACTTAATTGACCTGCTATTACCTTTATCAAGCCAATGTATGGCAAAGCCCTCTGGTAAATGAAAACGAATAAACATGGAAGGGATGCAATAGTTATTAAATCGTGTAGCTCCAATGTATCCAAGCTTTGAGTTCAAGAAAAACCTCGTATTGAAACTTTACTGACGTCATGGATAGTTATGTACGGGGTTTCGGGAATAGAATTCTCGGTTCCTGGAGGATCTCTGTTGTTCAAACAACTCCATGTCATTCGCTCGATCGGCAACACGCGTAATCGCGAGACGTACTCTAGTCTCCTCGTTCGTACTTCCCAAGAAAAGAGTATGTGTAATTCCTACGGTGTCGAAACCTGCGGTTGTATCCATTCCTGCGATCCGATCGTTCTCGTCTTCGGGTATGATCAATCGTCAGTTTGAAATTGCGTACGTATTTCCGTAATGATAGCTTGTAACCGGGGTGCAAACTTATGTGCTGTCTCAGCGATTTATCAATTGACGAATATCACCGCTTATCTGACAAACTGATGGATCATATGGTGGAGATACTGGAAGCCATTGGAGACGAGACAGATCTAGCTGGATTTGACGTAGAATATTCAGTAAGTACAATATCGCACCCTGGAGCTAAGGTTAATACGTATGATAGCAAGGTGTGATGACACTGAAGTTGGGTGCAAATGGTACCTATGTGATCAACAAACAACCTCCCAACAAGCAGATTTGGCTTTCTTCACCTAAAAGGTAAGGGTTGTCCGGAATAACTTTGATGATTCATCTTTTTTGTAGTGGTCCCAAGCGATACGATTACGACACGAAGCACGGTCGATGGTTTTACCACCGTGACAACCACACATTAGATGAATTATTGAACAGTGAATTGAGTGAAATTTTGCAACAAAAAGTAGACCTATTGGAAGGAGATGAAGAGGAATGATACGTTTATATATAGTGTTTATTGAACAGCACTGTACGCTGCTCTAAATAAAATTAGCATTCATGAAAATCGAGATCGCACTAAGAAGTTAATGCGCCATCAGTTAACCCTTAAGGATTACATGAATTTAGACACTCAGTGGACACAACATTTCTGAAAGCCAAGCAAAATCTGTCTGGAGATGCAAACGGATAGGTAGGATCGTGTAAAAATCACACCCTCTTTACTTCATAAAAATACAATTATTCTAAACGGTATTGCTTTATCGATTTCTGCTTGCGTTGTAATTCCTCTTCCCAAAGTCAAATGGAATATACTTGTACTTGATCATGTGTCGGATTTGTCTCCTCATAGTGATGGCAAACAAGATACAGAAGTAAATTAGCAGAATCGGCCAAAACACGGGGACATCAAAGATGCTGAAGAAGCTACAAACGAGAGCAATCACAGTGGCTTTGGTAGCGGAATACCTGACACGACACATGAGTATGGAATGCATCCCCCTTCTACACATTACCAGAATTTGAACTCAGGAAGTCTACGAATAAACGGCTTGAATTCTTCGTCTGCCTTCATGGGCAATGATGGACCTTCCTCCATTTCATTCTCTTGGGTATCCATCTCAACCGACGGATCGATTTTCGGCGTCAAGAAAGCCAAGAACAGATTCAATAGATAGATACCTATTGTTCCAGGTAAGATGATCTATGTTCCTTTCTTATCGTTGAATCAGATGTTTTACCTAAAGCGTAACTGCACAAATAAAGAAATAGTTAAACAAAAGACGGTTCAAGCGTCCGGCATCCCAAACGGCAACTTACCAAACGATATACCAGCCCTCCGAATACACGATGCGCAACATAAAGAGCACAAGCAAAACTATGGTTGCAACCCATCGGAATTCAGTGTATGGGGTCACTTCATCCAGGTACCGTTGCCATTTCTAAGTACGGAAGAAGACCACTTCGTCAAATCATAACCCATTATAAAGACAGCAAAACAAACAATACCCTCTCCAAGGCCGACTTTTGAGCAAGAAAGTTAGAGGAAGCACCTTCACTAGATTCACCCGAAAGATCGTTCATGGCTGTAGAAAGAGAAACCGATGACCGACAAACCAGCAGCTTCAGAATTCACCTTCCATTTGTGACTGCCATTCATCAGGTGCTTTTTACCTGTCAAGCTTTGATAACGAGAGCGATCTCACTTTTCTTGGGAGACCACCATAGGTCTTCCAAACCGGACACCAATAACAGTGCCATAACAAAACCTAAGCCTTGTGTGGTGGGCTAACGTAATTTGTTGGTTGTGTAACTTATGTCCTTGAGAGTTCCGGAGCATTTTTCTTACTGTTCTCAAGACAGAGGCTCCAAAAGAAAGCTTGTTATGGAGTAACACGGACATAATTCTAGTCAACTATAGAGAGAATGGGAAACAGCTTAGACTTGTTCTACTACTATTTCAGCAGCCACTATCAGAATAGTAGCCCTTCCACAATGACACTAGACTATAAGAAACCACTTCCCATCCGGCAGGCAGCACGCTGTCTTTGAGCAGATATATCCTGAGTCTGGGTTTTACTGTTTCAACGTCAAGATTGAGAATCGCTATAAGCCAGGGGAATTTTTTCCTTTCTCATGAAGTAAAACGCTGATTGTGAAGAAGAGGTGTCATTGCTTGTGGTTGCGAAAACATAGAAATATTACATGCAAATCTTAGATTTTATAGGTCGCTCCCGAACCTATTGGATGGAAATTATATTAGATTATGTCTTTTTTTTTAAGTTACCATCAAGGCCGTTATAGAAGAACCAGTTTTGGATGGGAAATTCTTTTGCAGAGAGCGCTCGAATAATTTCCTGAGACAGTACACCGCCTACAATTGCTGCAACAGGCGCCAATTCTGTTTCAAATAGCCTTGCAAGATCTCTACACAATCAATGATTCGCATTCTGACATTTTCTCTTACATCACTATATTATCGTCCAGTATATCAGGGTCAGAGACACCAATTTGCTGAAGATAGCCTGCCTTGCATTCTTTTAATACATCTGCGTCTCCCATGGTAGGAGCACGCTTGTGTTCTTGCTGGAATTTGAATAGAACTATTCATTTACGGTTACCCACACCGCAATATATAACTCTCATTTCGTTTTACTTTGTGTCAGAAAATGGACAAGTGGTACCCGCTTCCTCAACGCCTTCGGTGTCATTTCAGACCAATCTTTTTGTAATGACGTTTCAAGACTATCATATTGCTCGATTCTCTTTATCCTTTTAACAATTGGTTCATCAGTAGACTTGGCACCTTCCGGCATTGTTTTCTTCTCCCTAAAAGGAATAACTATCAGAGATGCATTTGTGAAAGTAATCTTACTCTGTGTATGTATGTCGCATTAGATCGCAGAAAATGTAACCAAACCATCCGAATGCGTCGGCAGCATAGAATGGTTTATTTACGTCTCTCTGCAACCGGTCTATACGGGTCTAAATACATAGTTAGTTATGGCCTATGGGACCACATAGTTACCAGAAGGTCTGGATCTCCATGGATAAGGCAGACGACATGAAATGATTGAAAATAGGCATCGTCCTTTTCATTAATGTTGTCTTGATCGACGACTACATTCACTCTTGGATTTAATGCTCGTACAGCTGGTGCTGCCGCTTCGGCGCGCTATGTAGTCAACACGAGTTAACTTTCTCCCCCATCTTTTCCTCTAGTTTGAATTCTTTACATTTGTGCCAATGGCTGTCTCATTTAAGAGGAACTGCGCGCCCAAGTCTTCTTCTCGCACGATGTCATGATCCAAAAGCGTGATACTTCCCACACCAGCCAAAGCGAGATTTTTCAGCACCTCGTTGCTAATTGCGCGAATGCCTGCTACAAGTATGTGCGAATCGCGGATCCTATTTCGTCCTCGTTAGCGCTGAGTGACTAACTTCGTCCTCCATCCTGCCTTTGTTGAGCATCCAAACCCCAGAGTCGAATCTGTCGGTCATAAATCGCAGCCTCATCTGCAGCATTTGGCTATTAGTTTTATGCCATAATAATAGCCAAGAGAAAAACCTTGTGTGATTGTCTGGCCAGCCATTGTCTTCAAGTGTGGGCGTTGTTGGGGATTTTCCTTCGGACACACCAAGAAGGACTGTTGTCGGTGTGTCCGAAGGAAATCCCGCCCCCAAATCATGCTCAAATTTTAGGAATTGCAGATTTTGGTTCATCTTACAGATAGTGTTTAAACCGTCTTAGACAGAAAAATTCAGCGTTAAAATCCATAGAGAGTTATGTTATAAGCAACCAATAGAATGAAGAGGCGCCTTGGGAATTTCACTCCTTTCGTCCCATCATACCAAACCATTAGCAACACCCCTCCTGCCCTCTGGGACATTCCATTTATGGTTCATCCTCGATGATACACCGATGGTGTACACCGTCAGCATTCAAAGGACCTATATCGTTCGTCTCCTCCCTTTTCTAGTTTAGCTAGTACATCTCTTTCCCTCCCTTCGCCATTGTGAGTGTCTCTATGAGCGTTCCTTACAGTGGTTGAATTAAAGATTTGAAGTTTGCTGCAATAAATCGCGCATTTCAATCAATTGTGTACCAACAAATGTTAGTATCCAATGGATTAATCAACATACTTCATCTCTTACATCACAAAGCGGCGTGGTAAAAAGTAATGGAGCGGTAATCGGCATTGAAGATCAGTCAAGTTCTTTGTTCAATGATAATAGGTCTAAACCGTAGAGATGAATGATCGTATACAAGTGGTCAATCCCAGTCCCACAAATAGTAAGAAAGTGGTTTATGCATTTCCTTATCTTACGCGTTCCAATTGGAGTACTGCCATAACTTATCGCAATGAACCACCTCAACGCATGTATCCCAAGTAATCCATGGAACAGCGTAAGATGACCTTGTTCTGACGTCCAGAAATTCGATACTTGCCCTGTGCAGAATTTACTCTACTGTTTTTATCTCTCTCAATGCCTACGGTCTGAAACCCCCTTTTTTTTTAGGACAACAAAAAAGTCCGAGCATGTCTGCGTTTTTTCCCTTTTTTCTTTTCAGCTTCCCGTCGCTTCCAAAAGGTGAAGATTAATTCTTCATAAGTAATCAATATGAGCTAATGCAATCAATGGGCGCATAAGCATGATGAAGGATGAAACCATTGTTCTCCCGTATCCCGTCCATGATGAACTCCGTTTCATCAAGCTAAGTATTTGTCACATACAGTAGCCCTTCATTGACATCATTCACATTTATAGACTGTA
Organism: Saksenaea vasiformis B4078; assembly: GCA_000697055.1. Lineage (NCBI taxonomy): Eukaryota > Fungi > Mucoromycota > Mucoromycetes > Mucorales > Saksenaeaceae > Saksenaea > Saksenaea vasiformis. The sequence goes on from JNDT01001018.1 coordinate 25,598, forward strand.
TCCAGGGAAAATAAACTGATAATAAAGCCATAAAAAGGGAAATCAAATTGAAGCTCAAGCATGTTTTTCACTTCTCTCTTCGTTACAGATACAAACCATATGAAATGATGAAAGACGACCTTTTACGATAAGTATTTTCTCGATTTTTTTTAATTCCGCAGCCGATATTTCATTATTTTTCTTTAGATATCCATCTGGACTACAAGATGGCTTATAGGCTTCAGAAAAACTATATACTGTCGGCAAATCTTCATTTATTTTGGCTGATTGACATTTGGCCTCATTCTGAAAAGTGTCGTGTATGACATGGATGCCTGCCTTCTTGTAGTCCACCCGCGTGTATCACCGTTGATAATACGGGCGATACAAAGGTAAGTCGCATATATATTTGACCATTTTTTAAATTGTGTTTACAGGTTTGTTGTCAACGTCTTGCTTTTCCGTCAGTCATTCATGTATCCGAAAAGTGTATATCTCAGTCAATTCTATACTGAATACATTTAAAAACCGTGCGTCACCAGTTAAAAGGTAGGCTTCTCATATGTTCAGTATACGGACTGAAACTTTTGCAGTGCACCACTGGGTTCCCGTAAATTACGCGTGGATAAGGCAGGCTGATGATGGAAACCTGTGACTTTCATCCAGTGTGTCCGAAGGCAATTCGCTTGTTGGAACGCGTCGCTTGTCAATCTGAAAGGCCGGCTCAAATTTCGGGGCTTGAACTTGGTGTTTCCTCCACATGAACTTTGCACGGAATACTGATTATTTTTTTCATATTGCTCTGGTGCTTTGTATTCATCCATGTTGCATTCTGTTCCAGAAGTTATGGGAAAAGTGTCTCATATAATGAGATGTGATGGGCATTTAAAGGAAGACTGATATTCTATGTGCATATATCTTGTTTATCTCCAACTATTTGTCGATTGTCTTCATCGATAATACTACTTTATTGTGGAACAATCTGATTTAAAGCACAACGAGTCTTCGACTCGTATGCTTGAAATGACCCTACCTAGAAGTTAGTTACCACCAGTTGGTACAAGTGCTCGTATCTGAGAGCAAGGGTATATCTTCTAAGCAACTCAAAGTGGTAAGAAATCAAATAGTCAATTACTTCGGTTCCTAATGTTTTGGTTCTTCTATGGCTTATAGATGCAGAAAATTAGAACGTTTTTCATATGACAGTGGCGGTGGTGGAGCTTATTCACGCCAGAGGTTCCATTCCAGTACTGTTAGTGCCTTCCTCGAACATACTAGTGGCGGGAGACGTCGGGATAAGTAAGATATCAACGATTTTTCCATTTATTAACAGTGAGACATGTTACATGTTGCTCCAATGATCAGATAGCTGAAGAATGGAGCCAATATTGCTTAGATCCTTCCGGATAACTGAGCTGAGAAATAAGATTCTCCAGCTTGATCAGTTGGCCATTACAGCCCACTAAAGTTTGGTGATAACTGTTTTGTGTTTCTGAATCGTTATCTTCATCAAAAGTACATACCCCGGGATGCGCTTTGAGTTAATGCATAAAGATCTACTCCCTCGCGCAGGGTGCAAGAGTGCAAGACGCAGAAGGTCTATTTCCAACACCAATAATTTAAGATTAGTGCAGAATTCTGGGAAAAATCCATAGTTCCTTTCTCTCTGTAACCTTACGTTCCTTTCGTTCTTTACCTATAGTTTTTTGCTCATTTTCGTCACCATGCTTCTCTGAGAATTTTGCAGCGACTCCCTTTGTCAATACCACTGTATTAGTAGGTAATGTTTAAAGTCCGTCTTCAAAGGTTATTGAAGTGTCGTACCCGGATGTGCTTGTCATATATAATGCGTCTTCGGGGTTGCAAAATAAAGTACTGCAACGTCAATAGAAATTCGGTCAATTTGGCGGAGCTGTAATGCGGAGACGCAGGAGAATGTCTATTTTTGCGCTATTTTCTCTCCCATTGTTCCTTCGTGGGTAGCAGAAATTTCTCGCTTGCGGTTTCCGGAATACTGTAAATTCAGGACCTCTACTGTGCATAACCTTCTCTTAGTCAAGTTTTCTGTAGCCAAATGGAGCAGCTAGAACCTCTTTTTCCAGTCGAGTCAGCCTCAGTCTTCTAGAGCAGGTCATTTGCCTTCTGTTTTGTGACTTGATCCGGGATAAAACTCCAGGGATTGTTGATGGATAGTAGAAAAGTCCTATAATGCACAAATGTCTATCGCATATTCCGTCTGACATTGTTGTCGTTCCAATGTAACCACTGATCTTTAGCGGGATTCCATTCCTACCCCTTCTGAGAGTGGCTGGAGGGCCAAATGCATATTTGCTGTGTTCAGCCACAACGCTGTGTGGTTGCACATGTCTGATAAGTTGAATAATAAATTCTAGGTCAGGAAGGATTATGAGTTTGTGAAAGACGTCATAATCTTTGCGACTAGACTTTTTGGTCGGATTGTCTGGCAAGCACCGAGCTTGCAAACATACTAGTTGACAAATTCATCATAATGTTGCGATACGTATTTAGCATCATCAGCAGCTTTCCATTATGGTAGTTTTGTTTTTTTAAAAAAATATGACCAGTGTTATATTATAGAACCCAAAGGGGCTGTAGTTACCTATGGCATCCTAGACTATAACGGGCTAGTGGCGGATCTTCAGATAAACGTCAAGATGTCACTCCTGAATGTATTACTAGGTCAAGGGCAAGACAGCTCCTTGGTTTTGGCGCCAAGCAAACATGATTGGTCGTTATCTTTGGCGGTTGATCTAATGAAGGTCTCATCTACGTAATAAGCATCGTATTTGGCTGATAAGAGCCCCTCCCGTATTGGTTCAACTGACTCAATCAACTGCCTGACTTAATTTGCGTTATAGAGGCCCGAATCTATTTTAGCGATTGTTCTCCCAAGCTGTCTAACCCTTCCCTTACGCGTGTAGTGAGATATGCAACGATACTCCGCGAAATAGCAAACCTTTCTGATGTTTCTCTAGAGGAAAACACAAAGCGAGGCCTAGAAGAAGGGACTTAATCCTGGATAAAGAACGGTGATTATACCAGGGTAGAAATATTTCAATGAGTTGGCGAACAAATGCTTTCGTTTGTGATACTGCTTGTGGCAAAAATAGAAAACGTCGCGTTTCTTGTGGATACCGTCGTGCCGTTGTTTAACCGCTGAACAAACACCGAAAATTTCGAGATAGTGATTTGAAGTTACGACAGCAAATGAATTAGAGACCACACGATCGGTGAAGATTCAATGTCATCTACCAACACCATGAATAGCCATGGTCCTGTTATAAGATCATCATCCAAGAACAGGTCTTCATTCAAGTTTTAAATAGGTTAATACGCAAGCAGATGTAGTTCTATTTTTTCAAGTGGTTCCCAATTTCGTGTTACGAACTAACCCCAAACGGAACAATAACTGCGATACGATAGTTGGAGCTTCGGCTTCTATTGATAGTTTGGGACTATTTGGTCCCGACCTTTTTCCTATATTATCATTCATCCGCGACGTGGGCGATGTTTGATACGTTTCTATCGGAACTTAGTCATCAAAGATTACCCATTTTGATGGAAAGGTAAAAACTTGAAGATCATTTTTACCGCGTAGTGGAACAAAAAGGCCGGACTTTTTCAACTCTTACTGTGGCGTAGCATTACTCTTGTCCCTGAAGTGGTGGAACGTTCTCGATTAATAGCTGAAGATCGTTCGTCGCCCCTGTGATCGGAGAGATTTGAGAGCCTGGAACCAAGCGGTAGTCCGATTTTTACTATAAATGGCAAATGATTAATTGGCACCGAAAAAAAATAAATAATTCAGATCGCCAAGAAGTCATTGGCAAAGCCCACTGATGTATTTAGCTCGGAGTATTAAGAAAAAATAATCGCACATTTCTGGAATGAACGAACTGTGGTTATCCGCTAGGTCCCCAATGCGAGTTGTGTAACATGACGCCTAAAACCTAAAAGTCGGGTCCAAATGATCGAGACAGGCTCCGGAGCCGATGTACCTTTTGTGTGCGTCGATCGTTAAAATTCTGGAACAAATGCGTAGCACTATTTGTAGATAGAATCACAAGAGTGTATAGTAAACTCCAATCTAAACGGTATTTTTGTCGTTCCTTTTTTTTTTTTTTTCACTTGGCAACGCACCAGGTCCTTCGATTGGGCATTCGATCCGATATATCAATGTCAGCATCAGCGTGGGTCCAAACCCCCTTTTTAAAACTCCACCGATATACTTTTTTTAAGCAACCATTTTATGGGTCACCGTGCTTTATTCATTTACCTAGAGCGGGCCTTCCCTTTCCCCCCTTTCTTCTTTCTTTTTTTTTTCTCCCTACTTTCGCAATCACTTTATCCCATGCGAAGCTTCACTTTACTTTATCTTGCTATTCTTTCTCTGTCAGTTTCGGCTGATCCTATCAAGATCCCATTGTACCGCCGCAGTGAGACAGGTTTAGCTGTCGCGGCAGGTAAACAGCTCGACAACGGCATCCTTGCTGGCAAGGTCCAGATTGGCGAGCCTAAGCCTGGCGAGAAACCGGAATACTTCACCCTAGCCTTTGATACGACAACCGGCTTCTCCTGGGTCCGTGGCAGTCGCTGCAAATCTGAAAATTGTCTTGACCGTTGCACATACTACGCGCAACACTCCTCCGCCGTAACATCGACAGGTAGAAAGTTCTCCGTCGAATATGGAGACGCATGCGTCGACACAAAGATCTATCTCGACACATTCCGATTTGCCAACCTCACTGTACGTGACATGCCTTTCGGAGGCGCCTATCGTATGAGCGGTTTTGGCCACGGCTTCGATGGCTACCTCGGTCTCGGACGCAGCGTTGATTTTAATATCACTAAGATTCATACATCGAGCTCGACTTCTCTTGCCAAACGAGATATGACTTTGCCAGATTCGGCCTTTGTACCTAACGCTTACCAGCAAGCCACTGGCCTCGATAGCGCCCAGTTCGGAATGTACACTACGACAAACGGTGACGGTCAACAGCAACCCCAGCAACCTCAACAGCCTCAACAGCCTCAACAGCCTCAACAGCCTCAACAGCCTCAACAGCCTCAACAGCCTCAACAGCCTCAACAGCCTCAACAACCGCAACAGCCTCAACAACCGCAACAACCAACGTCTGGTGGTGTTGGTTTTGTCAAGCGTACGACTGACGTTGAACCTGAGGAGCCCGTCGGTGGCTACCTTGTCATGGGTACGACACAATAAAAAAAGAAATCCTTTACGAAAACTAATCCGTAATTTAGGTGGCATTGACAAAACTGCTATTCAAGGAGACGTTAATTACATCGATTTGGCAAGAACAGAAGGCTCAAAGAACTGGGATGTCTGCATTCGTGACGCCCATTTTGGTGACGAACTCCATTTGAAGCAAAAGAAAAATGCCGTGGCTTCTGTCAGCACTTCTAGCACTCAAATTGTCATGCCCCGTGACCAAGGTAAGCAGCACTAACATTCCTTAGTTTTCTTATTTATCTTGCAACTGTAGCGGATCAATTTCATGATGTCTTTGGTGGCCGATACAACCACACCTCCCGCGCTTATCAATTTGTTTGCTGTGAAGCCCAATCCTTGCCCAGCCTTAAGGTGACCTTGGATGACACCATTGTCGAGTTGCCATCGAAATACTGGGTCCAGAAGGTCAGCGAAGGAGATGAACAATGTTGTGCAAAGTGCACCACTCGTATCAGCCGCGGCAGCGCAAACCGCGACTGGGTCCTCGGTACTGCCTTCACCAATGCATTCTACACTACTTTCGACCCTGAAGGTGAACGAATCGGCCTAGCATTCAAGAAGGACCACAACGATCAAGGACTTCGCATCTACAAGAAGTCGTCCCATCATGAATAAGTAAATAAAATGCAAAAACTTCATATACATACTTTTTCACAGTAAAAAAAAAACCACTGCATTCAGAAAACACTAATAAAGAAAATCATCATGAGCATACGAGTTGGAAGCTGTCCAGATTTCTTGTAATTGCGGAATCTAGAACAAATGCTAGCATTTGGCGTTTGTTCAAATGTTTACATAGCTACATCTTACACTAACGTCATTGGTTAACAAGACATTACTTGTATCACCATATCCTTACCTGAATGTGCAAGGGAGGAAGGAACTCTCCTCCTTCAGCGTTCGCTGGGACATGGGAATACCGTACTGCGACGTTGCGCCGGTACTTTTTCTTTTCCGGAAGAAACAACTTATGACTCAACCTCCCTTGGAGACCGTTCAAAAGCTTATCTGCCAGCTCTGTAGTCGTCTAGTCAGAAACTCTTTGTTTAGCCACCCCCTGGCAGTGACGCTTCTGTAATATATATACATATATATTCCTTCTTGTAAGAAGCTCTTGTGATTACAACTAGCAGGCGTAAGACTTTATTTGTGACACGTCTGAGGGAATCCACACCACTGAAAATATAAATCCCTTTTGGGCAGCTTTGAGATGTTCTTAGATGTATACTGTTTTTTAAAAAAAACGTTTGGGTTGCCTGAAAAGTCAACTTGCATCGACTGAAAACCAGTCTGCTCTAATGAAAAATCAAATTGACGTAGTTCAATAAAGAGTTTGCAGATGCACACATATTGTTCACATAACTACCTCTTCGATTTGCCTTATTCAGACCTCAACTTGGTTTTGTGTCGATGCAAGAAAACGTTTCAAGCATCACAAGCGTTTAATGATGAGTATTTTCCTTATTCCGTGACGAGAATCTTACTGATGCTTTCACCGTAAAATCCAACCCGTATTCGTTGCGGTGATATGTTAACGATCTTGTTGCGGCCGTTGAAATATTTGCGGGCGTCCATTTCCGCTCCACACGGACTCGCTAATCAAGAACATATTCTTCGCTGCGTTTAGATCGCGCTGCCAAAGTATCTTGCAGTTTTTGCACGACTGGACACCTTGGAGACGCTGACCTTCCGCCGTCTTTGTGTCTTCCATATCCTTTCTGTTGCACCTACAACAAACCTAAAAGGTATAATTAAGTATTGGTTATGGAAACAAGCCTTATCACACTTTTGATGTATTATATTCATCGGTCTCAAGCATCAACATTTCTCCCGAGCGTTCGTATCCTTTTAGCATTGCGCCGCAAGTTTTCGCAAGCCCTGGCTTTTTCCCCTTGACATTCGAAAACATTGCATTGCCAAAAACTATTAATGGCATTCTGCCACCAGGATCATGTTGACGTAGAGGACGCCACCGAGCTGTTCTTCGCGCAGGCGCGCTTCGTTGCCCTAACGTTACGTCTGTGAGGATCTGTAAAACAGGCTGGATTGTTATACCAAGTGGTTGCGAGTTTTGCAATTTTGTATGCGCGGTTTTTGCCTTTTGTGTTTCGATGTCGTTACTGGACAATGACTTTCTACTATACAGCATTAACTAAGAGCATGAATTGCTCATTTTTGTCTCACTTCTGTTTTTGCTTTTTCTTTTTTCTCTTCGCTTGGTTATACTTTAGACCGCCATCGATCAGTATACTAGCCATCTCATTCCTTGCACGTTGCCGTAGTTTGTAACCTTGGAATCTGGATTGTGCCGTGTTCAAATCGTAGAAATTTTCCCGTGCTTCTAGGCATCCAAGGAAATAGCCGATGTAAGCGTTGTACTTTACTAAATCCGCTGTTTTTGGAGTCGGTATATCTTTTTCAATGGCATCAATACCAGCGGATTTCTTTTTCGCATCAAGAAGTTTGCTACGTTTGTTGCTTTGTATCATTGCGTAATATTCTGACGATGTGAATTGTCGGACAGCATGAGGTCGGCCTGTTGATCCACCGTACGCAGCAACATAAACATTGGTGAGATCAGGATCACAAGCGCAAGGGTCAAAAAAGTGGTCGATTTCTGCAGCGGTGAAATCATCAAGATCCAAATTGACTGTGTGGTGCGGAGGAGGCTTCTTTCTTGCAAAAATAACGTTGACCAAATAGCTATCAGACATGATTACATTGGTAAAAAGGCGCTGGCCGTTCCTTCCCTGAAGGAGATCTTCTGGACTGGAAGACCACACAAGAAATCAAAATCCATGCTCATAACAGCTGTTGTATTACCTTTTAAATCCGAGTTTTTCGAACCGGAATGCTTTGTAAAATAGCCTTGCGTTGGATTCAAAGTCATTCCTTCCCGTGCTGCTACCCAAAAACCGCCCGAGCGTCTTTGCATTTACTTCGATAAACTTTTGATGCACTGAAGGGCTAGGTAGAACTGCCGCTCGCTTCGCTCCAACGGGTTCCAAAATCGGCCGAAACTTATTTTTTCTTATTTCGTCAACGACTTTGGCGATCATGGTGGAAATAAACTTTTTGCTCTGGAAACCAAGGCGATTGTCAGCGGAGAAGGCATCCTCGTGTTTGTCTCTGATAGCTTTGCTTAGGCGAGTAATGAATCTTCCGCGGCTACGTTTCCCTAGCCTCTTAAACTCACCTACATCCTCACGACACTGCATGTGCAACCATCTCCGTGGGGGATGCGTTGCAAGCTGTGCATCTTCTTCACTTTCGGTCGAGGCGCTGTTGTTCAATTTCTCTACACCTTCGAGTGCCAGACACATCGCCGGCAAGAAGAGGCCAGGATACCGTGCCAGCGCTTCTGCACTTATTGGCTTGTGTTCAGATGGCAAATGGCTTTCGAATTTGTTGCAAATTTCCTCGAGCGTATTGATTTTGTCCTTTGGCAGTTGATCCCATCCCGGTGCACCACCGGCCACTTGTTCATACATTTGGTTTGCGGCTCTCTTAGAAACTTTTCTTGATAAATGCCTTGTTTGATAACACCAGTTAGCGCTTTGTATTTCACCTTCCTGCTTTACCTTTTCTCGAGCTGCTGAGGTGAAGTATGCTTTAATTACTGATTCAAATCTATCCGAAACGTGTGCGGAATATGCAATGGCGAGTAGCGAACAAGCAGAAGAAAGTGCATCAGAATATCCACCTATCTTGGGACGATACACAATATCTTGATGCAATGCGCGGGCTTCCGCCCAGGATTCGCCAAGATCGTTCGGGTACTTTTCTCCTCGTTTCGTAATTTGTTGTCCCATTACAAGTTGTGCCAAAGAGTAAATGAAATTCTGCGTAAAACACACAGATGGAATTTCCCTGTTTAATTTGCATTGGCGCAACAAATAAAAATTCAGGAACAACTGCACACGAACGATGATATCACGAACGCAATTGCTCAGCTGAATAATCTTCTCCCTTAATCGATACTGATCCTCGCGTCCTCGAATGAAGTTTCCAAGTCTTAATTTTCGTGGTAAACCGTTCCGTATGTTCGCCAACTTTTTGCAACAAGGTCTCATTGATCTTAGGCTTCTGCTGCTTGCACAACTTCGACGATGACCGACTATGACCAGTTTCTCCGCAAGTGGCACAAACTGCATTGTTTGTGTTGTTTTCCGAGTCTACCGCCTTCCCCTTTCTTCCTTTGCGTTTTTAGCTTTATGGTCGATCGACTGCTTTCCCGAGGAAGACCCATTGTTGCCAGCTGCCATACCAACTCTTTCAATGATACAGATACTAGTCACTCCAATCATACCTTTGCGTTTACGCTTGTTCTGTGGGCAACTCGAACTCCTAGCGTCCTTTTTGGCCGCATCTCGAACAAATAGTTTGGAAAGATGCGTTAACAAAGAATTTTATTGTCGCTAATGTTGTATAAAAACCTGATTGCTGTTTTCGTCCTTCGCGTTGCTTTTCTTCCTCGAGATTTATTACTTTTTCCTTCTTCTTTCTCATCACGAGAGAGGATGCTTCATGGATGATGGACATCTTCCAAAACGCCACACGAAAGTGAAGAAAGAAAGAAACTGACCCAAGTTGCTAACATGATGTTGAATTGAAGTTTCACACGTCATTCTGATGAATGTTACGCTTTTCTGAATATATGTGTCACATCAATGAAAAAGAAGGCAACAGCATGGTAAGAGATACGTCATTTTGATATACTGGATCAATGTAAAGGAAAAATAGTTCCCAGCACAAACTGAATTGCTGCGCGCGGAAGCAAGTCCAGCTTACGCTAATTTACATACTAGCAGCCGCCTATTTGACCCCTTCCTTAGCGCAAACTTTGGCTCTTAATGATCGCAAAAATCTATACAGCCTAGCGTAAAAGTGTTTTCAATAAACAGTAGTTGAAAATGGCGGAGTATGTCTAACCACTTCTGTTGTTTCAAACTATGTATACCGATTCCCAATGGACTTTGCGCCCGGAAAATAGCATTCTCGATGTCAATCCAATACTAAGACCTGCGTACGGTATTTTTCCAAGTCGCGTTGGTGTCAGAAATTTGGTTGTTATCTGACACAAAAAGTAGATTAGATAACAGGATGTCATGGGCATTGAGGAAATAAACGTCTTCACACTTTTTCTTCAGCCTTGCCACATTATATTCCCGGCATGTGCTTTTTGATTGAATACGGATCCAGTGTCACTCATGGGTTGTCTAGCCTATGTGATCCCTGCCCCGGACCGTCTCGGCTAGTACGTACTTCGTCACCTCAGTTAACGGCGTTACACTCAACTAGCACGATAAATTGCCGATTGTGGCATTGCTGTAGTTTTCTTGCAATGCGCAACTATCGCTCACTTCCGCCACCAGAAATATCTCTATGTTGGGCGCATCCGACCAGGATTGCGCAAGCAAACGACAGTACAAGCTTCATACAAGTGTTACTGCTGCTTGGTGTCAGTCTCTTTGGAACTGGAGCTAGGTCACACGCAAACAAACATGCATTTGTGTGGGATGGAGAATGGCTGCGTTGACAGACAAATTTGCATCCAGCCAGAGTAGTCTTACCGTTATCAACACATGTAAATCCCAAAAGAGGCAGCGCGCTTGTCGTATTATGGTGAACAACAGACAAGTACGATGTAACAATCCCACATACGTCGTCTTTTTCCGGCAAGGATAGTGCAATGGATTGTAATGCAAACACGGCTTTAGGCATAGGGATAGTTAGAGAATGCACAAGCCATTAGAGATGTTTGCTCCAGCACGAGTGATGATTAATAACAGCGTTTACTATAGTTATTCAGTTTTACCTGTAGATATCATCTAAACATATGAGGCAAACTTATGTTGTAACCATCTATCGCTTGTAAACAAAAATAAATAATTCGCTGCTTCTGCTTCTGGCAGTATTTTCCCGTTAAACATGTTAGAGTAGCCAGCAGCACTGTCCCTTGTAAAATGTGATGTGATAGCTGAGTGACATACAACAGCAGAGAGAGCAGCACTGTACAAGATAGACTGATGAAGTACTAATGGCCTATACACTGTCGCTCGCCGATGTCTATGACTGACGTTTGCAATAAGGATTAGGTACACGACATTCGTTCATCAATCAGAGAATCAAATGATTTACACGAACTTGATCCCCGAGTGGACGCAGTACAGTATTTACTCCAGTAGCATAAAAGTCCATTCACGACCAGCGAGCGGAACAACTCTTGGAAGTCACCTTGTTTAACGCGAGGTGTAATGCCATGCCCTGCATCTGGAACGGTGGGACACGATGAGCTTAGTGGCTTTTGAGAGCGCTGTACTATATTGCAACAACTGCAGGGGCCTATAGGTGATGCAACGTCTCGAAAATATCTGCAGCGGAAGGTAAGCATTGATATGTGGGACGACGTTTGTCTGCTCGGCAGCAGGCAAGGGGTTAATCCACAGTTGACACGATTTGGTAGAGAAAACATGCAGTCTGAACAATGGAGAATGAAGGTCTGAGCGGTAGTGTGTTGATATCCTCACCTAGAAATTTTTCTTTCCTTTTTAAGAAACAGACCGAAGAAAAAAACACGAAGGATCAACCTTCCTTTAGATGCCTATCACGCTCCTGTTATCTGAATCGCCTTTGTGTCAGATGATGGAAGGCTATATGATGCCAATGCAACATAGCAGAATTACAGCACGCAAATCATGACATTGTGTTAAGCGCTTTCTAGCGCGCAGTTCATTTGGAGTTTTACACGATAATTTAAAGCAGTAGCAGAACTGTACGCGGATTCCAAGTGCTATACAGAGATCCTAAGCTCAGACTGACCTAAATACAAGGGATATGTTGCTGATGAAAGACGTGAATGAAGCACAGCTATCAACGTGAGTACTCCTAGCATGAACGCCATGAAATAAAAAAATATTATTATTATTATAAACAGTTTAAGAGGAATTCACATTTAATTTACGTTCCTTGAGGCGACGTGCCAATTACGATTGTGAACCGTGGCACCAGGACTACAAGAACAATTGAATGTATGTACGTGCACATATTTCGATTGCCCTCTGAAATGATAGCTACTCAAGTAAGCGATGAGTATCCGATTGCAGATACTGAAGACGAGGGACTTTTATAGAGGCACCAACATATGTACGATTCCCGTCCGTGCAAACGTTAAAGGTCATCCCTCATTATAATTAGATGCTTTCTCAGAAAGTGTAGGGAGTAGCAAGGGCATTGTTACTGCAACGAATATCATTTAAACCGCCAGTCATTCCGTTTCGACAAATCTCAAATCTAGCGTGTTACATGCGATAACTGACATAAGGTAGTAAGTAAGGCAAAGCGCATTCCACGATAGAAGTAGCATCGTGATAAAGGAAACGCTAAATAGACAACAAGTGGATAACCTCGGTTACCATGCCGAGGATAGTCTAATCCGCGCCTTTTTCTCCACTTTCTCTATTGCCGAAAAAATTTCCGTGACATGTTTCAAAGGATGGCATCATTGATCGCATGCAGATCTTAAAGAGATTCTCAACTTCATGAATGATTTTTAATAATCACCTGGAAAATAGCCGGCTCTGCCTATCCCAAACCGACATATATATATCTTCTCCAAATATTTTCTGCTTAACAGCATCCCCTAACTGAAATCATGTGGTAAGATAACCAGTGTCTGCAAAAGCTGATTACAAGAATAGATGTAGTATGACGCCGGCGTCTTTACTTTTGATCTTCTAGCTTACCTGGCGGAAAGTTCGTTTCTACCTGATGCACCTAACCATCCCAATAAGAAGGCGCAATTAGTTAGTATCATGCATTGCGCATTATTGTAAGAAAATAGCATAATTTAGGGATCTAGCATGAGCAAATTCTACATTCTTCCCGTTAAAACATTGACATCCTAGCCAATCGCATTTATCGATCACTCGATAGCTAGCTGCAAGAGAATAACAAAGATGAAGAGGGGAAGGAAGCGCGTGCAAACGTACGGATCTGCTGACGGTTTTGGCGTGGAAAAGAGGCCAAGAACGATCACCGTACATGGTGGTCGTTCGATGGGCGTTAGTCTAACGGATCTATTTTCATTTCAACATGTCACAGCTCTCTTAAAAACCAATCCTATCTTTCCGCTGGTCCCTTCTTCTTTTCTCCTCACGTTGTACGCCTCTCCACGGTATGGCCCGATCATCGTCTTTAGAGATATCTTCAGGCAGTACGAATGTTGGCGATACCACCACCGTCGTCAAAAGGCCAGTATCACAAGGTTCTACAAACTCTGAACCGAACGACGATCACACAGTGGTCATCGTGAAGAATGTGGATCAGGAAAAGCCAGAGCCACCGAGAACATATCCAATAGCATGGGTGGTGCTGTTTTTCTTGATCCTGTTACGTACTGCTACCTCAATCTTCCAAAATACGTTCACACCCATCCCAACAGTTATTGCTGATTACCTTGGAGTTAGCTTGACATTAGTGAACTTGCTTTACAATGTCCAAAGTATAGTGTATATTCTAGTTAGCTTTTTTACTGGTTGGATATTTGAGACATTCGGCGTCAAATATGCGGTAAAAAAAAAAGAAGAAGAAGAAGAAAAAGACAGTAGAATCTCGTTAATCATTGTTTCATTTTCATAGTTAATCATCTCAGGCTCTTCACTTTCGGTCGGATGTTGGCTCCGGTGGGTTGCCGTGCAACTTAGACCTCCATCGTTTGTTGTGATGATGATAGGGCAGATTATCGCGTCCACGGCCATACCGCTATCACTCAATATCATGACGAAGGTAACAAGGATCATCACCTTCCAGAGGGAAATTTAGAAGGATTCCAAAAACAAAAGGTTGCTGCTGTCTGGTTTACGTCTAATCAACGAGCGACTGCGGGCATGTTGGTTGGTAAGGTTTAGGCTGCCTGGTATTAAGATGAAACCGAGCTAAAGCCATTTGTACAATCTATCCCGGCGGATACTCAACCGTTCCAATAGGGGCTAATTACGGTGGTATCGTTGCTATGTTTCTTATGCCTGCCATTGCCACTGGTGAAGAAAAAATTGGATTGACGGTATTTCACTCAAAAAAAAAAAAAGGAAGAAGAAAGAGAACGGACTGTAATGAGCAATGTGGTTGATCCTTGACTCATTATCGTGGTTACTTTTTAGCTTGCTATTGTTGCTGTGATTTGTACTGCAACCCTAATTCCACATATCTTTATGCCGGCCAAACCATCCAAACCACCATCATCCATCCGGACAGATGACGTGAAAATCTCTCTTATCCGGGAAACAATCTTCCTGATGAAAAACAAATCCTTTTTAATTCTTTGTGCAGTGCATGGACTTAATGTTGGTCTGAGTGTTGCTTGGGGTGGCCTGTACAACCAAGCCCTCGCTCCATATGGATATTCTAACAAAGATTCAGGCAACGTTGCGGCCGTTAGTACCGTGGTGGGGACTATAGGTTGCCGTAAGTAATAGGAAGCATGAAAGGAAGAGCTGGTTAAAATATTTTATTTGGGATTTCAAGTTGCTGCTGGACCGATATTAGATATGACCAAGCAGCACATAATGCTTTTAAAATTGATGGCGCCGCTGATGTGCAGTACATACATCGCCTTAATTTTTATCAGTAAGCTCTCTAAAAAAAAAGTAGCAGGAAAATGAAGAAGGAAGATTAACGTCAATCTCCTTAATTTAGTTCAACGAAATTCATATGCTGCAATACTCTATGTTAATGCCCTTAATGGATTCTCTTTGTCCTTTATGGTACCAATTGTGATTGAACTCGGTGTAGAAGGTAGACGTTATTTTAATGAGTGATCACAACTGACAAGCCGTATAGTATCGCATCCTACTCCTGAGTCTATTTCAACATCGATTCTATGGCAAGTGTCACAGCTTTTCGGATTTTTCCTGGTCCTGGTGATGGATCAGTTCCGTGACCCAAACGGCACACCGCCCAACAATATGTTTAAAAGTCTTGTTTTCCAAGCTTGTGCTGCTGCCATCTGTGTCGTCCTTTGCTTTATGTATAACGGCCCCATGAAACGTTCCAATGCACAAAAGGCGGAAACTTGCCAGTCAAAGACTCCGACTTTGCAACGTGAACGTCCTCATCATCAAGAATCTGAAGAGACAATAACGGTCGCGGATCTTAAATACGAGGAGAAGATGTAGTCGTAAGGGTAAAAAGAGAAAAGGGTTATCTTAAAAAAGGAATAAAAACGGGATCAGTACTTTGTGCTACATATTGGTCAACAGTACGGCACATACTATGTTACAGGGATCTCACTTAGACAGTATGGTCCCCAGACGCTTGGGTACTACTATCGCTATATAAAGGAAAGCTATGACTTTTACTCGTGCTCTTATTGGCGATATGGCTTTGTACACCGGGACGACGTTTCAACCAAGTAGGCCCACGTTGTGTCAAGCAGTCAAATAGTTCAACTGGACAGCGAACCAGTATTACCTAGTGACTCTTTCAAACGCTCGTCTAGGCGTACTATTCCGGTTGCGTTCAGTCGACAAGGCAGGTCATCTCTAACTTGTCAATATCTCGTCCTTTAATTAGACAATTCGCCCTTATCATCAAAGGTCAATAAATTGATCCACGACCCCCAACAAAAAGCCCTTTTGTATTCTAATGAATATTCTGAACAATAAAATTTTCCTGTTGAATACCTTACGGATGGCCTCCTGACGGGTAGCCCCCCCCTCCACTAAATAAATTAAGCAAAAGATTTCTGTGTGTAGCAGATCGCTGCGGTCTTCTGACTTTGAATGACAGCGTGTCGGCTAAAGAAATATTCCGTTATGGATCCACATTCATCAGCAACAGTGCATACACAAAGGTGTGAGCATTCCCCCAACTCATTGAAATGGCATATACGTATTCCTTTTTCTCGGTGCGATGGCTAAAATTGGCAACATTTATAACAGCAGGTTTGTTGATATGAACATTTTTCCACGCCTCGAAAGTTAAAACAGAACAACGGTGACTGTATTTTTTTAACCTGAGAAAAGGGATCCTGGGTTTGCGGCATTCGTTTCTTTCTTTGTTCTTCCAGCATGTTCCAACGTCTCGCAAACTTCTGGCTCTCTTCTTTTATCACTGAGAAGCTTTTGTCCAGCCCTGCATTCCACCGTGCAGCAGCCAAGACCCACCAACATGTCTCGTCATTCACCAACAAAGGTAATTTTGATCTTGGTTGCAAGGGATCCCTGCTTACGTTTTGTATTGCTAGGCCAAAAAGTTAGCAATGATTTCGTCAAGGCTTTCAAGGAGAATCTCGAGAAGGAGGCCAAAAATGCCACCCGCAAATAAGCAGTTAGGAACGGTCGTAATTCCACTATTTTGATTTCTTTTTCTTTTTTTGTGTATGTTTTTCTTTGTTTTTCTCGTAATATAGTTCGACATCTGGTATGTTTTTAAGAAATACGAGGCGCATAAGAGAAGGGATAGCAGAAACATATTGAAATCTAAACCATGGATTCGGCTGTTGGTTCTGACGCAATGATTCTTTCCATTTTCTTTGCTCTAATGTAATCAGCAACCGCCCGGATAATGATAAACCAGCCTAGCATCATAAGAAAATAGGCAATGATATTCGCATTGGCCGTGTTTTCGTCATTTTGTGGTGCTTGGTCATCACTGTCGTTGTATCTCTCGTCTAGTGTGCCACCTACTGGAAAGTTGAGCCTTTTTTACAAGAAAAAATATACAGGAGAACTTACGGCTGCGGATATAGAAGCCGTATTGAACTAGAGAAACGCCTAAACCAGCTCGTGAACCATGCTAATGAAGAGGAAATTAGCCAGGAGCTGACAGGTGTCATTGGTTTCTGTTACCTTGGCTGCATGAGTTGTATGTAGTAGATACGTTAGCATGAAACCAACGAATTGGAAACTTGCGGATACTATTGGGGGTTTGAGTTTTTCATGAGCGTTGATGTTGCTACTCGTTACCAAGCAAATTCCAAAAAAAGTTGAACAAATGTCCCACAGGCAGACCTTCCACGAGAATGATATCGCCCATACCAGCCGGCGCAATGATGGTAGTCTGCCAGTAGGGTGGTGTTGAGTCAGCCGCAGCTTCCTCATATGCCTACAAGAAAATAGATATAGACAATTAGACTTGGGGATAACCCAGAGTGCGGAAACTTGCTGGTGGGGTTTCGTCAGGCTTGGCACTGTCTGATTCAGGTTTGGCGGATATATTCGAGAATACACCATCGTTCGTGACAGGCAATACAGCCGGTCTATTGGATGAAACGGAGTGATGGTTGGTTGCAGCTGTGGAAGATGTCGGTGGTTGTTCAGGTTCGAGCAAGCGATGTGATTCGGCATATTCAATGTCGTCTGCCTGTGTGTCGAAAGCGGCCTCTAAATCATTATGTTGTTGATGTATTGGCGCTGATGAAGGGTAGGCAGGAGGTTGCGGTGGTGTGGAGGGTCGAGAGGTGTGGGAACCGTTGTGATCGAGGGAAGACGATTCTGCCTCATTAGGATCGTCGGAACTGGTAGGCAGCTAAAGAACATTGGATCAGATCTATACATGTATCATTCAAGACAGTGATGGAAAAAAAGAAAGTCGAAAGCATTTTACCTTCTGGTATTTATTCGACATTGAGAAGGAGAGGGAAAGAGTTACAGTGAGTCCTGCTTCCGAAGAAACACGGGAAAATTTGACATTCCCTTTAAGGAAAGAGTACGACCTTCTCGCCTTTTTTTTACCCCTTGTAACGTGTGCCCAGGTCATTTGCATGGAGATGTGCTTTGTTTAATGCTCCGTGTAACATAAATCGATTATCGTCGTGATGCTCGCCATGCATGAGGCATCTCATTGTTTGTTCTCCATCACTGCAAGAACAAAATGAATTAGGCACCCGACATATGCATTGCCTAAAATTGAGCATAGTATGCCTCGCGACACTACTTATTTGCCGCCTCGATCCAACATGTGGAATATGGATAACAGTCAAGATTCAGTCTGTCAATGGAACATTACGTACAACATTCGTGACTTTACGATGAATTCCATGTATCGATTCCATGAATAGAACTAAGTTTAAAGTATATAAAGAGAGATGCAATGTAAAAAAAAAAGGAACACGCGCAATAAAACATATCTGAGAAGGTGCTCTACTTTTCGCCCTTTTCTGGCTGTTGTTGTTGAACAACGTTGATGCCAAAGTAGCGTTTGAGCTGCATAATATTCCAGTAGTACTGCCAGCCCATGGATACGAGTGTCAAAAAGATGACAAACGCAAGCATAACGTAAACCGGTGTGCGCAGGATATATACGTTGTAGTGATACTTATTGCCGTCAAAGATTAAGAGGAAAGCATTGATGAACCCGGTATGAATAAACAGATCGAGGCCCATAATGAACAGGTAGGCACCCATAAATGCAGTGGCAAATATCACGGTATAGCTTTCCACCAGGAATACCAGGACGGCTAGGAGTACACCCATCCCGACGATGAAACAGATGCGAGCAATTTTCTACGTGGCCGGAACATGTTAGAAAGGGAGACAAGCAATTACCCAGGCGGCTTACAATCTGAATCACGAGCGACACCTGCCAAGACATGATGAATACAGCGAGGAAGAAACCTCCCATAGCTTATTAAAAGAAAAGACGTGAGCGGAAATTTGAGACACTGGATGAAGACGACGTACCTCCGACAAAGTACAACGCAACTGGATAAAAGAACATAAACATGACAGCCCCAATGAGACCCAGACCAATACTGACGCAGATATACACGATCTCCCCATGTGGATATCCATAAGGAGGTTCATTATTGACCAAGCCGATCCATGTCATGGTTGCTATAGAATGAGATTTGTTAAGCAGACTCTTTAAATTAGCCACTTGAACTTCCGTACCGAAAAAGACAAATCCAACCAGAGCCAATGTCGGACGGAAGAAACGGTAACCAAATAATAGGAAGTAGAGGCCGATCAAAATCAGGACAATGCCTGTGAATCCTTGCGCAATGCTAACACCGTAACCATAGGTATCTAAATTTAACGACGTAAGTCACCCTTCTCCTCGTGTCGTTGTACTTACGCCACAGGTAGTCGCTCCAGCATTGATCGTTACATACAGGTTGACTGCCGCTGTAAGGAGGAGAGGTTACAGTTGCTGTGGTTGTGATTGTTTTCGTAATTGTTTTGACGTGGCCGTTGCCACAATAGACAGTCGATGTTACAGTTTGCCAAAGCTCACGCAAACTAGGGCTTGCTGATAGCTTGGCAGCCAATTGTTTATTATCGCCATCATCGTCGTCATCGCTATTGCAGACCTTGGCCCAGTTCTGGTAGAGATCGAGCGTAGCTTGTATTTCATCGCGTTTAACAAGCAAGTGCTTGAGTTTAGGCCCAGGAGTGGGCACTAGCCTCTTGTTGGGTTGAACAGCCTGAGCCGTCGGTGTTGGACGGACGACTAAACCTTCAACATGGATGAAGAGGCACAAAAAGGCAAATAAAAATATCGACAGAGGGAGCCGAAGAGACATGATGAAGGATAGAACAAAAGAGAAAAGAAAATCGGGAAATGCCCAGACGGATGTAGACGAAAGGTTTTGAAGGGGAAAATCTCGTGTCTGTTGTTTTCGACTTTCCATTAATACTCTTTTGTCTTTTTGTTGTCTGCTTTGCTTTTTTCTTCGATCGATAAACCAGAAGATCTGGTCCACATTTCCTTTTTTGGTCGTTGTTTTTCGCTTATCCCAAATGACTGAGTGTACCATGTAGCCTCGTGACGGGGAGATAGTATCATTCAGGAGCACTTTCAAACCTACAAAGCCATAATAGAATGCTATAAAAACAGCCACCTTATTGGAGGCTTCGACACATATACAACACTGGCAAGATCTAATTTGTAGACAATTGCCTAACTTTGGAAAACGACCATTTTTTCCTTCTCGCTTCGTATCTTTCGGCTTATAGAACAAGAGTGATACATTGAAAACAACGACTACTCCCTTGTACTTCACTTTTAGCGTGCTTTCTGAATCACTGGATACTCAGTCAAAGATAAATCGTATGTCCAGATCTATCAAACCACGTTCCTGTCTGTGGGGATACGTTCATAAACCGTCTTGTGGCGGCGGAAGAGAAAGGAATATAGCAATTGACTGTAGATCTCCAAACTGTCTCGAACAAATTTTATCAAGAGACCTAAGCAAGACCGTTTTCTTTACATATGTAAAACAATTTTTCTTGGTGTCACACACAATTTGGCCATAGGATGGACCTGTTTAACATACAAATTCTACATCCACGTCTATAGGATGCGACGAACTCAGCTGAGGTCGCTGGGAATAGCTGTCTCGGAGAATATCACGTAGACGATTAAGCAAATCTTGGTATGATGGATGAGGGTTCTCATGAAGAGCGGCTAATAAAGATCACACATAAGCAACAAGCTCCTGTAAATCCAACGATACTTACTAATAAGGGCATGGCTCATAGCACCTGTAGCCTTGCCAGCTTCGTTGGCATCAGCCGATGTCTGATCATCCTTGCAGCTATAACAAACGGTTAGATTCAATTGTTGTTAAACGCTTTGTTTTGCTCTTACCCTGAAAACATAATGACATCTGCTTGGGAGCTGTTTTCTTGGCGGTTTTGTTCCTCCACTGCACGCGTTGTCAGGAGTTGCTGGCCCAACGAGATAAGTGAAGACAGAGCGCGACTTTTATCTCCTGAAGCATATGCCATTCCGGCAGACAAAATGCCCATACCAGCGTCTTTGAATAAGTTCTGGCCTTTGATTACTCCTTTGGTAGAGTAAACGTAGGGCAAGTCCAATACAGTGCCGGAATGACAACTGTCGAAAATGGCGGTCAATCGGCTACCTGCACACAACGGCTCGACAAGTAGATCGTGCAGATCCTGTTTGGACGGTCGCTCTTAGCAAACAAGTACTTCTTCTTTCAGGATAAAGGAATACTCACATCGTCGATAATTTGACCCGAATCACCTTCATACTGTTCGAAATCCAATGGATAGATGGTTTCATCAAAACCGTCGTCCTCATCACCGCTGACATCCCTGACCTATCATGATCCATCGGTAAAACACAGCTTTCCTCATTCCTTCAAAGCAACTTACGCTACCACCGTGTCCGCTGAAATGGAAAAAGAAGCTATTCCCAAATGAGTAAACAAACAAAATAGCACCGACAACTTACGAATCATTTGGCGCAGAGTCATGTACAAGCCATTGCATTGCAGATAAAATGTTGGCTCGTGTGGGAAGGAACTTCGGGTCTTGTTGATCATCCGTCAGGATTACCATATCTTGCTATTTTTTTTTTTTTCCATGATGAGCTTCTGTAATACAACCGATTGTTGTCATACCTCTTTAAAGTTATAGAGATTGATGAGAAAATTCTTCACATTGTGGACATCATTGATGCATCCTGGCATTTTCTCGTCGTTAATACATTATGTCATATGTGTTTGCTCATGTACCTCTCAGTTCGTTTGCTGTTCCAAAATAATTGATACCAATTAACAGTGCACGCTTTCTTCCTTGACCTGGTAGAAAAGATCGCCTTGTGTTACCAAATTAACCTCGGACAGTCGATCTTACAGGTCGAAAGTTGAACGTTTGGCGGCGGCTGGTTCCGTAACTTTGGGTTGACATGAACATAAAACCCATCCGGGTTTGACGGGACTAGATGCTGTCAGCTGTGCACGTTCCTACCATCTGCATGGTAATACCTGGTGTGGCTGGTGGGTTGCTGCTGGACACCTGAAGTGTTTTTGGGGCGAAGGTTTAGTATACTCCGCTCCAAGAGCTCCGCATCATCTAGGATTGCTTACCACCTGGCTGGAAGATTCGTAAATATCTACCTACACGATTATGCTTAGATTATCTTTTTCCATGCGGGTAACGTGTTTCCCTTATGTACTTCACTCCTTCCTGTAATCATATGATAGTGATATTTACCTGTTCGTATCTGTAGTGTTGCTCCATACAGTCGGCAGACGTCAAAAAGTCGCAGGAAAGAAAGAAAAAGGAAAGAGGCGAAGGAGGAGTCCAACGTTCCTTGTTGCAGTTTTTCCCAGTTCCAGGCACATACAGTCACACAGCAGCGGCGCTTCAAGGTTTAACTCCCGTTTCCATGATGTCTTTCTTTTTCTCTTGATAACACAGAACGTATTCCTTCGATACAGTTATCCTTGATTAAAGAAGATTGGATAGATACAACAATATATAATTAAGAAATTTGTTACCGTTAAACGCTGTTTATTGGGCCACGTCCATCTGAAGGCAACGATGGTCGGAATGGATCAATATCCGTACATGAACGGACATTATCTGATAATGGCTAACGCGCCTATCCATGGGCGAGAAGACATAGCTAAGTATATCGAGTTCCAAGGTCATCGCTATGCTTATTTACCTTCGTATCCTCCCGAACTCAATTCAATTGAACAATTCTGGTCAATTGTTGAATACAAAGCGAAAGGTAATCGGTTCTCGAAAAGTAGGCATTGATGACTAGAGTCAGCGAAGTATCTTATAGCTGAGTGAATTTAAACGTTTCGTTTGCTATCCTCACGAATGCTGAGATAAATATCGCAACAGGAAGCAACCGACTGGATTTAACAAAAGGATAAAATTCCCCTTTTAGACTGTTGGACGTCTTTACTTCGTCCGATTTATGTTTATTCGGTCTTTTCGGAATTTTGATTTTACTGAAAGTTCTTCTCGGTTGGTAGCTATTCGTGATAGTAATTACCACGGCAACGTTGCCATCGTGTTAATGGTGTCGGCGATGTCTCTATGATTTAGAGATGAGGCATAATCGGTGTTCCAACATAGAGATGCCCACTGTGAATGGAAACACATTAATCCCGGTCTTCCTGCTGCGGAACATATTTCGATAAGATGAATACTACCACGGTGTGCATATACCACGTACTCTACATACGCCATTATTGGATTTGAAGGTAAGATGGCCAAATCAGCCTTCGATTGCCTGGATTCTACTGGCAGGTGGCAAGAGCTGATTAGAGATAACCTAGACTTGGGTTATCCAGTAACGCAAATTTGGTGGCGAAGGACATGAGAGATAGGGTGGTCTTGTTAGTTATGCATCCTTGTAGATCAATTGCTTTAAGTGTCTTTCGTCTTTTGCTTGGATGTGCACCGCTCGTATTGTAACACGATGACGAAAAGATTATATTTTTTTTGACATGTTCAATGAGAGTGGATCTGCGCAGATTGAATCCGAACGAAAATGCATGTCTGATCGGAGACCTTGCGTTTACAAGAAAGGGATACATTTGCGTATCCTTCATGTCATGTTCGTTCAGCTGCGATGATCTTTTATTAACTATTCTTTTAAGAGCCATACCAAAAAGCTGGGACGTAGGATCATACACATCCCCCAGCTCGGGGAATCAGTAAGATTGAAGTGGTTTCAGTGAATGTACAGTTTTGCAAGACTACGGCTGTTTGTATGATTGGATAAGATCATCCTGATTGGTTTCATCAGTAGAATTGTCGCTGCTACATAACTTGACCTTCTGTGAACGTTTAATAAAACAAGTATTTCTACAAGATAGCAATGTTTATTATTATTATTATTTTCTCCATTCTGAAACGTACCGCATCTCCTTTAAACCGTGATATATTTTTTATGTTGGTGGAGAGTCTTTATCAGATGTATCTGGGGAATTGTTCTGATTTTCTTGTTCTCGTTGACTTTGAGACTGTTGCTGTTGTATCACTTTTTCAAATGCTTCTTCAACATCTGCTGAATCTTTGTGTAGGTCTTTCCTTGAGTCTGGTATGGACGATATGGCAGTCTCGGCCAATGTCTCAAGTGGCTGAACGATTTCAGCTTCTTGGTTTTCTGAGTGAGGATCAGTCACACCTTCTTCTGCTTGAGAACGACTACTCGTCTTCTCTTTTCTGTCTCTGAGTAGCTTCTCGCTAACTTTTTGGTAAGAGTTATCGTTTTGTCGCCATATACGACTGGATTGGCAAAAGCGCCGGAGAGCCATTTACATGGATTCGTAGAAACAAAGGAAACATAATATAGATAGAGGAGCGGCATAAATAGCTGAGCACAAGACCAAAAAAAAAAGTTCTGACACCATTTTTTTAGCGTGAGGTTTCATTTACCTTTGTTCTTCTTCTTTCACACAAAAAACTTATGGAAACACCACAGCAAAAACGAGAATCACTCGTGGAACAATACAGTCATGAGCCGGAAACTCAGGGAAAACTCGAGCGAGTTGTTGTTATCAGTCTGGATGAGAAGTCAGCCGAGTACATTATTGAATGGGCAATGTCTCATTTTCTGGATAACAACCGGGATCTGGTGATCTTGGTTCATGTGCGCAACATTGATCTTCCTCTAGCACCTTATATCAACCCGTCTGGTTTCATTGAAGATTTGGATGATAAGAAAAGAGAAGATAGTCATCGACTTCTTGGGACATACGCTTCCAAATTGTTTAGTCATAAGGTAGAGAACAAGGGTAATTCATTGAACCATCTAACACAGGGTGTGGAAAGATTGCATGTAAAGCTGTCGCTATGATAGGTGAACCAAAAGTAGAGATTATCCACAAGGTACAAGATGTAAAAGCAGATGTCCTCATTATGGGATCACGAAACCAAAGTTTCGTTCAAAGGTGTGAAAAAAGAGAAAACAGAACATGAATGAAAGATTCAAACATTTTGGAACCTTTTTAGGACATTATTGGGAAGCGTGAGTGATTATTGCGTCCATCGTTGTCCCTGCTCGGTTGTTATTGTGAGACCGCCAACAGAACAAACAGAACAGACTCGACGAAGGCGTTCTATTTTTTCAAGAAGAGAGAGCAGATAATATGTACATATAAGGAGGAATGGCTCTAATTAACGTTTGCATGCTTCACATTCTGTTTTGTCATTTGTTAGTCGCCTAAAGTAAATTAATAAATTAGAAATTGTCGCATGCAGGTTAGTCATGTACTTACTTCTTTTCACGACATGCACGCTGAAAATCCTCCCATTCCTTCATGCACTTGGAGCGGTCATTGTTATTTCTTAAGAGACACTCCTGCAGGGGCTTGTGGTCGCAAGACACGTTCTTTCTCTCTTGTGGCTCTGACATATAAACAAACAATAGATGGGTCGCAGAAAGGCACAAACCCCCGCTTAAAGTGACTGATAATCATGTATCATTTTTTTTTTTTCGGTTGCAGTGTGAGTGACACGGTCGATCACTTTTTTTCTTTACAGACCGGGAAGAACCAAGCTGATGCCACTTACGAATGCTAAATAACGTCCAACAATACATCACCACTGAATCGTCTCTTTAAGCTGCTTCAAATGAATTTCTAGACGTTACAGCTAATCTTTTATCGATAAATCGTCCATCTATTGCAAGCAAAAAAAAAAAAAATAAGCAAGCTTCATTTTTTTCTTGTTTTTCTTTTTTTTCTCCTTTAGTGCACGCGGTTTTGTTAATAGGACAAAGATTATTTAGCGGGGAGGTAAACACTGCAACCAGAACTCCAGGTAATGGTAGCGTAAAAGCGTAGCACCAGGAAATAGGTAGAATTCTAGATTCCAATTAGGTCGTACGTATGATTAAATATAGACGCTGTTAAAGTGTACGGTTTTTTGGTTGTGCTTCCCAGTCAAACAAGAAGCCTAGAAAATGTCATACCTAAGTTTGCTGTTTTCCTTCAATATATCTTCTTACCTTGTAAATCGAAACCCGGATTATTATCTGAAAACGGTGTACCAGCCGTCGAAAAGAGTTGTTGCCATGCTGCCTGGTGCGCACTAAGATTGTGGGATGAGTTGATAGGTACGGCAAGATCAGGTGTCTGATTAGGAAGTGAGAATCCGCCGTCGAGTCCCGATACGATTTGGTGCATACTCATCGGTGAGGAAATAGGTGGTTGCTGGTGAGCAGAAGTAGAAGAAGTTGCAACTTCCTGTTCTGTACTCTTGGCTAAACGGTCTTCCTCAGCTTTCGCTTCAGTCAATTTCAGGAGTTTTTGAATAAATGGTTTAGCGGGTGGTGCATGAGGTATATCTTTGGTGAGTGGCGTGATACAGTCGTCCAAACTTATTTGTACGTAATCGCGCGCCATCTTCGCAATCTCTGGGTTACTGTTGGTGGTGTTGTATACATGAATCAAAACTGCCTGAAAAATAGAATAAGCTGGTATGTAAAATAAAAATTGTACGTTAATTCAAGCAAGTTGGACGAGCAAGCCATTCGTTTTACCGGTGAAGTTCCAGCCGAAATTAACAATATCAAGAGAATTCATAATCCGAGCGATTTCAATGGCACATTTGGCTGCCGTTGTACACCGATCCAAAGCTTCTTCGTAGATATCGGTTGCTGATGGATCGTTCTCTAAGACGAGAAACGGCCGATGGAGCAAAATTATCACAGCATAATAGCATACACAGAGCGATTTGCTGTCGTCCGGCTTTTCCGATGACGCTAATGAGTTATCTGGATCCGCTTTGTAGTGTTCTGGCATTTCCGCAAACCATTCTGTCAACATGCGTTGTATACTTCGAACGGTTTGCTGCATCGTCATTGACTTGTATCCCAATGCCTTTGCTTTTGGTGAGTATATCCGTCGTAACACTTCTCCCAAGATGCCGGACAGTTTAATAAAATTGACAAAAATAGAGTATTCCTGGTTCTCAAATGTTGATAGCGGCAAGTCGATGTCGCAGTCGGAATCGGCAATAGCCAAAGGTCGTCCCATCGCTGCGCAGCACCATCTATCCGTTATATCTACAGATAAAAAAATAAGAGCTAGGTTTCTCACTCTATGCAGGTACGTACACACGCTGTACCACAGCCTTTTGAGAAGCTGAAGCTTCCGTTCTGGAACTTGCATCACTGCGAGTGTCCGGTGCAACCCTAAATCTTGAGCCTAAATAGATCGTTATCTTTTTTGTCCTCTTTACTTTCCGAAACGTACCATTCTTACAGCCATGCCTGCTCGAATCCAGTTTCGGTAAGTATCGGTTGAGAAAGTGGGATGGCCACAGAGAAGCATCAACGCCTGTATGGTGGCAATACGAGGTGTCAAATATTCTTGACGAATTAGCTCTGCAGATCGCTCTAATAAAGCGTGGAATACTTCTTCGCGGTCCACACCGGCATCTTTAAATAATGGATCGTCTGCAAGTAAGGAAAAGCATGTGTTCGCACAGATGGCATAGGTCAGAAGTGGTGGCGGCGGATTATCCGTGCGGCCTTCAAATGCGTCCAGAAATTCAGTTTTATCGAGAATTGGTAATGTACTGTGCTCGAATCGGAAATAACTATATTCAGTTGTAACAATTAGTATATATCACATCTTCCTTTCGTTTGTTTTCGTCTTTTCTTACGCATAGATTAACGCTTCAATCACCGGTCGGGGAGCAATTTCTTGTTCGTTTCTGTCAACAGCTAATTGGTTTTCGTGCTCAGCCTCGGTTTTATCTCTCACTACCACCATGTCATCGTCGTACACGGTCATCTTGCGCATCCGAACAGGCCCATTAATAGAAGGAATAGTCAGCTCTTTATCCGGCTGCGCCATGTCGGGTTTTTCTTTAGACAAGATGTTGCTGACAAGATAATAGCCTGAAGAGCTTCCATGATATCTGACTATTTTTGGTACATCTGGAGATTGGGTTGCTTTGACAGATTGGCTGTCAGTAGTATCATTTGAAACTGATCTCTTTCTCTTTAATGTTTGATCGGATGTTTCTTCACTGCCTTCAGGTTGTAATTGTTCCAAAAGCTGTTCCATTTTTTTCAATCTTGCCTCCAAACTTTCTATGTACCTGTCAAGCAACATAAGTTCAGAATTCCAACTATCTCTGTATCCCGTACGACAGTACCCTTTCGGCGGTCCTCTTTTTTTGGCGGTCTGTTAAAGAAAATGCCGGGTTACTTTTTTCCCGTCATATCATTTCAAACGCAAAATCTTACATCGTTAAAGGTACACTCCCACTCATACTGCTTACACGTTGAACAAGGATGTGTTGCATCTACATCGCATCTTAACAAGAAACAACAAACGATTAATTCTGACGAGATCTCTCTTTCGTATTTGCACACTCACTTGATTTTCTTCCGCCGGCAAGTATCGCCTGTATTGTAATTTAATATATAACATACAGAAATAGAAAGAGACTTACAAGCTCGAGTTATTCTAGTTCTTTTGTTTGAGGCGGATTTTCGTACAGGTTGGATTATTTGTGGTGGAGGTGGTAAAGGTGGTTGGTAGGACAAATAGGTAGCATTCGAAGACGAGGGATACCAAGTTTGGGGAGAAGAACCGGGCGCGTTCGGTAATGACTGATCGTTCCCGTGTAATGGTGAATATCTACTGGGCGACGTATTCTCACTATGTCGTGAGTGCATTTGAAATGAGTAAAAAATAAAAAAATAAAATAAGAAAAGAAGAAACCCCTCAAGAACACGTTAGCATACACATTAAGGTGTTTTGCCGACGGGCGTATTGAAGAAGCCTAAAATGTTTTGCCGTGGACGTATAGCCGATTCATTTTTCCATCCAATTGTTTCCTCCATAAGCTCAAAAACGGACAAACATTCCCGCGACATTTCCATAAAGAAAGCGGACGTCCCTTTTTTCCCTTTTTTTTTAACAACGCAACCAGCCAAAGGGCAAATCGGCACGATATGCGCCGCTATAGAAGCACTGCTACTGTTCTTTAATGAGTATCATTATTCGCTGTTAGAAAAATACGAGTGACTTTAACTACCGCATTCATGTACTGTTACAAAAAAAGAGAAAACCCGTTTATAAACCCTTTTTTTTCCCAACCTGTTATTTACGTAACGCTGTTGATACCGCGAACACCGAACACACTGCTAAAGCCAAAGACTATCGAACGTACATAATCGTTGTCTGTAGCAACGACTGTTTAAAATAAAAAGAAGCTGTGCGCGTTCTGAGGAACGAAAGTGGAAAAAAAAACAAACAACATAACTTTATACAGCCAAAAATAATTACCCGATCATAGAAATTGGTTCTCATGGAGATACATTTCCAGGCAAATAAAAATAAATAAAAGAAAAAGCTTTGAGAGACAATGCTGATGACCTTCCATTTGTTCGATCATGGCCAATACATAGAACGAAGCTGCAGATTTGCTAAAGATAAACAATGATCGCTCGAATGTGACACGGACGATCGGAGCCATCTAACGTCAGATATATCGGACTGCAGACCATGAACATAATACCGCGAAGCTCAGTCATTATGGGTGAGAGTTGATCCAGAAACCAGGGTAGCAATGGCAAGATCTAACATCGAAAACGACACTAAACGACCTAACAGACCGGTCCGTAAAGCAAGCCACTCAAACATAAACAAAGATTCGATGTCAATATTTGTGTACAAAGGCCAAGTGACAATAAAACAGTTTTTTTATTGAGTGGCACGGAAAGTGCATCCAAATGGAAGTATTCATTACAAATCTGTAGGAAAAGCTGAATACATGAGCTACGAGTTAGAGGAATGAAAGTGCCCGGAAGCTTTTGCTCCTGACAGCTGTGCACCGTGCACACCGGCAAAACATAAGTGGGGTGAGGTTTACCCGGGACCCGTTACAATCAAACGCCGTCTCGATTATCCCCATATTCTTCTGATCGTTGGTTCGGCCTACCTCCTATATTATCTTGATCCGATACAGCATAACAAGCCCTTACAAATGCCAGCGAGACATTATTCATGCATTCGAATCCATGAGTCCCGTGCGGTAAACAAAAAAGGAGAGGCGGCACAGACAAACATATCCAAATTGGACTCATGTCCGCAAGGAGACGCCATGCTATGAATGTTCGAGAAAAGTTAGGTTTCCAGTGACAACCTACTGATTATTAATTATAGCATTTTGCAACAGTCAGCATAAATATCAACGGAGTTTGGCAAAGTATAAAAGGGCAAAACGAAACTATGGATCAACTCATTCTTTACTTTCTCTCAGTAATTCACCATGGTTACCAACACTCAAATCCTGTTCACAAAGGTCCCTACTTCTTACCCTGTGGAGGGAGAACACATGAAGTCCCACAAATCCACCATTGATCTTGATGCGGAACTTGCCGAAGGAAGCTTCATTTTGAAAACACTCGTTTTGAGTGTCGATCCCTACGTAAGTTCCTTGTTAATTTTTACGGTCATCTCAGTATGCTTATTCTTTTTTAGATGCGCGGTCGCATGAGAGATAGTGCCATTAAATCCTACTCGCCTGCCTTCGAATTGAATAAACCGATGAGTGGGCACACTATCTCTGTCGTCATCAAATCGAATAACGACACATTCAAGGTCAATGATCTCGTGTATGGCATCAGCTCCTTTTCCGAGTACACAGTGATACCAAAGTCCTATGCGCACTTATTCACCGTATGCAACGAAGCTGCCACGTCAGGCTTGCCTCTCAGCCATTATGTCGGTGTCTTGGGAATGCCTGGTCTCACTGCATATGTTGGTCTCTTGAAATTTGGAAAGCCCAAAGCAGGTGAAACACTGTATGTGTCAGCAGCTTCCGGAGCCGTTGGTCAATTGGTCGGACAAATTGGAAAAATCCTAGGCTTGCATGTCGTTGGGTCAGCAGGCTCGGAAGACAAAGTTGCCTATCTCAAGGAAATCGGATTTGATGGAGCATTCAATTACAAAACCGAAGACATCAGTGCCAAACTAAAGGAGCTTTGTCCCAAGGGAATTGACATTTACTTTGACAACGTCGGAGGAAAGATGCTTGAAATTGCTATCAACCATGCCAACATGTTCGGCAGGTAAGACAAAAAAAACTGTAAAAACGATAAAGTTTTGTTAAACTGTTTCTGCGTCCTAGAATCGTCGTTTGTGGCATGATCTCACAGTACAACACCACTAAACCAGAGCCTATCCATAATCTGGTGCAGACTCTCGTGAAAAGCCTAAGAATCGAAGGCTTTATTGTGTCCAACAGCCCCGAAATGGAACCAGACTTTAAAAAAGATATGACACAATGGCTTCTCGATGGCAAGATCAAATACAAGGAAACCGTAGCCACGGGTATCGAGAAGACCCCCGAAGCTTTAATTGATGTTCTTAAGGGAAAAAACTTTGGCAAACAAGTGGTAGAAGTCTCCCGCTTGTAAAAAGAAACACAAGTGATATAAAAATGTAAAAAAAAAAAAAAAGAAACTCATACAATAAACACCATTGGTATAGCAGAAAGTGTGTCATTAGAAATGATGCTACATATGTACAAAAATCTATATTCGTTCTTTTTTTTTCTTTCTTTTTTCTCTTTTCTTTTACTTCCGATGGAAGGTTAAGGCTGCACCAGCTCTTCCTTGACTTGTATTTAAAACAGCATGTCGTCTTGGCACCTGTTTACGAGCAAAATGTCTCTCTCTGAAGGATAAGATCTTTGGATCAACTGGCTGGGCCTTTGGTCGATTGTTAAGCACTTTGACAGTGTACTCTCCTTTCCTGACACCTTCAGTAGCTTCTTTTCGCTTCTTTCTTCTCCTTTCCTCCTTCTCTTCCTCTTCAGCTGCCATGCGCTCAAAATCCTCTTGTGTCAGATGGTTTTTCTTGGTATTTTTTTCTTCTTCTGCCACCTTAGCAAGCAATTCAGTTGGCAACATCTTCCTGTTTGGCTTCTCTTGCTCTTCTTCCTGTCGCTCCTCTTCCTCCTCTTCCTTCTCCTCTTCCTCAACCATTTTCTTTGTTCGTTTCTTTTGCTGTTTCTTGCTCTCAGCCTTTTGTTGCTTTAGAATTTGGTCACGCTGTCGTCGCTTCTCCTTCTCGGCCGCGGCAGCTCTATTACATCACGACGACAATCGTTTACGTGGCTCATTCTTTTTTTTGGAACGTTCTTCTTATTTACCTTGCTGCTGCCTCCTTTTGTGCCTTGGCTGAATTTAAGGCGGCTGATCGGGCATCCGTTGTCGAAACAGCTTCAGGTGCCTCGTCATCAGAATCATCGGAATCGGACACATGAGCGGTGGACTGGGCCTTCTGTAGCTCAGATTCCAGTTCCTGTTCGATCGCTTGATCGTCTTCGGGGAATACTTTCTTCGGCATGACTTAACAGAATAGAAGTGTCCTTCCACAAAAGTATTTGCCTTTTGGTATAGCGAAGCCACAAGTGTCCATCATCAGCTGTGTGTTTTGTTCCGACGTGGCTTATGGGGACCCTACCGTACACCACAAAGGACACTCTACTGGTTTTTTCGAAGCAGTAGTTCTGTAAATGATGCCTTTGTGCGTATGCATACATTGGCAGATGCTAAATCATCAGTTGACGATGGTGCAGATGAAAGCATAGCAGACCTTGTTCACTTTTCAAAAAGCTCACATGCGCAACGAAAGCATAAACAAGCGACTAAAGCTGGAGCAAGTGGGTCATACAGACGATATACGATATCGATGTTTGCTTTGAAAAAGATCCATTGCAAACAAGGCTGATTCCCCTTCAATCAACTAATGCTCAACCATACAGATTTCATACGTATATGTCCTCAATGGCAAGAAGCAGCTAGTTCCCATGCTATTTCTCGTTTTTCTGTTATTATGTATTCTACTTTTGAAGGACAAGCTTATTATTCCCTCCGCATTTTTTTTTTTTTTTTTTTTTCGGGGA